>CALNHX010001950.1:0-133032 GCA_940337035.1 Agriotes lineatus
ATGAGTGGATAACAAGGTCTTTAAAACACGCGCGAGTTTTCAAGCTCGACGGCGTAGCCGGAGTGCTCGAAATAGAGCAAGTGTTTTAAAGACCAGTTATCCACGAATACTTTACGCTATTTTTTATTATACCTCCAATACTGGAAATAAATTACGTACTAAAAACTTAGAAATAATTTTTGTCGTGATAAATCGGAAGGGCATAATAATATTGCTACTATAGTTACGAGAATTATTTACGTTTTTGTCGCGTCCATGTCCGTTGTTGCATTCAGTCGTTTCCTTGACAACCTTTAAAGCTCGGGCGAGCTTTAATCGCCTTTATTCGCACGCTTAGGCGTTCTTTAAATGGCGATTCTGATGCAGGTATAATAAAAAAATATATTTAGATTTGTGAAACTCAGATTCATGTTTTTTGAAATATCTACCTAAAAACTGAGTGTGCCGACTAACATATTATTTTACGAAATGGACCAGGATTAAATTCTGTAACTTTCCTCGCATCGGATCTCTTAAGATAAACGAAACAAATTCCAAAAGTTCTAAAAGCGTAATGGTATTTACCACAAGAGCAGTTTCTTGATGCGGTTTCTTCTTCTTCTACTTTATCCGGAGGGTCATATGTGCCTCCATCTACAACTCCAGTGAAAGTGCTGAATAAGCCAGCCACTTCATTAAACAGAAATCTTCCGGATGCGCTGGTGTTTGTCCTGTTGCTCCTGTGGAACGCTGGCGGAATGGGGTTGGAAATTAGCTAAAAATAAGAAATTACTGTAATCATTGCCAGGAAGTTGTTACACCTGAAATATCACTATAAAATTGGTCGTATTATTTATCCGATGGCAGTGTAATGCGTAACGATTAGGTGCTTGTGTTCGAGCCATGCTTTAGAATTGATACAACATCGAAAACAACTGAGGTAAATTAATAGAAAATAGATTACAGTAATGGGTCTTATCAATTATTCTAGTTAATTAGGTGTGTATATTTAATTTTGGTTTCGAAAACAACTGAGGTAAATTAATAGAAAATAGATTACAGTAATGGGTCTTATCAATTATTCTAGTTAATTAGGTGTGTATATTTAATTTTGGTTTCTTTTGGAATGTCAAGGATATTACGAAATGTTCAAATACAAATCAAGGGTGTCCAGATTAATTCCCAAGTTTTGATAGTAAAAACTGTAAAATCATTTTTATATTAAATTTTAACATTGACGATTAAAGATTTGTAGCTGCCACTGGACGTATAATTATTTTTAGTGTTTTTGAGTGAGCAGGCAGAGTTCACTTAAATCTATACATATATAAAGGAAAGTCACAACCCTGACTAATCAACGCAGAGCCGTAACTGCTGGAACTACGAACTTCAAATTTGGGTGGAAGGTTCAATTGGTTACTTAAGGTAGTACTAAGAAGAGATTTTTTGAAATTCGACCCCTAAGGGGGTGAAAAGGGGTAAAATCTGTTTTGACGAACTCCTAAATATCTCTTACACCCAATGAGATATCGACTTGGTGTTTACTTGCAAAGATTTTAAATGCAAATGCCTAAAAATGTTTTTCAGGATTTTGTCCTAATGAACCCCTAAAGGTGCAAATATGCATTCGGGGTGAATTAAAGAACCCTTCGTATCTCCTATATTTATTGAGTTATAACATTATTTTTTGGCATATAGATGTAGTTTCAAAATATTTAAAAAGTGGTTTAAGGGATTTTGTAAAATTTACCCCCAAGGGGTTGAAAAGGGCTACACTGTGTTCCCACGAATTCCTCAATATCTCATAGACCTGATAAGATATCGACTTGGTGTTTGCTTGCATAGGTATCCAAGGCAAATGACTAAAGACATATTTTAGGATTTTGCCTTAATCAACCCTAAATGTGTCAACTTGCATTCGGGGTGAATTATAGAGCCCCTTGTATCTCCTTTGTTTGTTGAGTTACAGCATTCTTTTGTGGCATATAGATGTGTCTTTACAAATCTTTAGAAAGGGGTTTTAGGGTTTTTTAAATTTCACCCCTAAAGCGGTAAAAAGGGAAAACTGAAAAGGGGTAGGGGGTTAAAATTATTCTTTTTTCCTTTTGGTTCATTTCAGGATAAAACGATCTGAAAGAATTTTTAGAAATTTTACCCCTAGGGATAAAAAGGGGGTAAACTGTGTTTCTACGAATTTCTTAGAATAAAATAGGCGAATTTCTGAAATTCCATCCCCTTGTGATGGAAACGGATATCCTGCTAAAATTTATGAATACGACTTCTAATAAGTACATGTATTTTGATTTTATCTCATTGTTATACTAAAACTATAGTTTCATCAATCTATACAAGGGTAATGACAATTACATACACATTTTCAGGGGGTATGTGAAGAAAGAAAGAGTTAAGAAGAACTTCTTTCCGAAGAATATTGTTCCACTTTACCTACAATATTGTTTTGCAGCCTTTGTTAGTTTAGCATAATGAGTGAGGGGGAGGAGGGCTCCGCAATTCATTTAAGATTTAGAAGAAGAAACAAACATTTGTTGTCCGTACGAAGAACGGGCATCTTGCTAGTAGAGTATACTAGAATAGGTATTAAGAAAATTTAGTGGGCCTGGACACAAAATGTTGTAATATAATTGTATTACAATTTTATCCCTTAATAACAAGAACAACTGGGCTGTAACTAAAAAAAAACATTCACTCTAGGCAAGCCAACATTTTGCTCTTCTCAATACTGTTAATGTTACTACTTGTCCTTTTTTTTTTGGAGAGGGCAGTTTATTTCTGAATGCAATGTCCTTGTGGATTTTTAATCTAAAATTTGCTTTGGACAAACCAAAACTCAGATTTTAGATTTTTTCTCAATTTAAATTATTGGTGCCTCGTCTCATTCTAACTTCAAATTTCTATCCATTTCTCTACATAGATACTCTAATTTTTCTTTCTACTAAACGTAGGGTTGTCTGTATATGTTTAGTATGACCAAAAACAATGTTCATCAAGGGTGGCTTTGGAATTTTTCAGTCATGTGTATTATAACAGCAGAAAATATGAACCTGTCATTTGGCATTTGTTATAAAGTAAGGCTATGATCTCCTGATTCTTTTTCTGTAGACTTTGAAAATATATCCGTTGCTTCTATTACGGGTCTTGATCACATTGCGATATTAGCCACTGTCAGCCATTGTCTGTAAAAAGTGATAAGGATTCGGTATAATTATTTGTGTTATAATACACCTTACTTCAAAATTCCAAAGGCATCTTTGATGAACTTTCTTTTTAAGTATAGAAATAATGAGACAACTGAAGTTTAGCTACACATTATTATGAATGAGATCAGCAATAATTTTTCGTAATTTTGAACCAAAGTAAAATTAAGACCCCACTTTGATGGAGAAAGAAGGAATAGAAGAGAGACCGAGTTTAATATATGTTATCAGAAATCTATATAGAAACTACTATAGAAAAGTGGTACGACTTTTGGAGAGGCAGTTTTCCCTGTATCTGTTGTTTACCTTCTATCTATTGGATAAAAAATGTACCAATTTTCGTTAAAGATGAAGGCAAAATGCTATTTTTCTTTAATAAATTTGAGGTAAAGTAAGAATAGACAATTTTTTTTAAGTTGTTTACTCTGTATCTGTTGTACTGAATATATGCTTTTTTATTCAAGGGTAAAAAGTCTACAAATATACCGATGGGGCCACAATTATACCGGGTGTCCATTCCCAAAGTCGAACATAGGCGATTAACATTGTATTGAACGTTTTTGCCGATTCCTGCTCGCCAATTCAACTTACAGGGAAGGTGATGGTATCAATGGAAAGATAAAATTATTACGCATCAAATGATACCAATAATAATGTTCAAGATGCGATTTTTATTTTAAAATATTAATTTAAATCTTGAGAATTTTTAAATATGCCATGCCTTGCTTTCCAAGTTCGATAGCATTTGTCAAAAAAATTGGTAATTAGTTGGCGTAAATCAGGTACTTTCTGTCAACGTCTGTTAAAATTATCTACAGAAAAATGAATTATTTCAATGAAGAACGAGTGAATGCACTAATGTCAATTGCTTATGTTCGACTTTGAGAATGGACACCCGGTATATAACAGCAATGAGATAACATGAACAAGAAAAGAACAAGTATTTCTCGAGTAAGCAAGAGATAAATGTAGTAAATATTCGAGAAGCCTTGACGCTTAATTTAATTATGACATTTGTCAACTAAACATGCCTACTAAAATAAGTGTTTCGTATGGCCATCTCTTTCTTACTCAAGAATTCTATTTTGTTATTCATGTTATCTTATTGCTGTTATATATAATTATGGCCCCATCCGTATATATAAAATTATGGTTGTCTGGTGTTTTTGTATAGTGAACTAGAATAAGAACCGTCTTTATTTTATTCTTAGAATATATAATATGGCAGGAAGGAGTGTTGCGCACTGTTACCATTGAATTACAGTGCGACGGAAGTCGCCATTTGTCTCAACCATTCGTGACTCATACCAAAAGTATGTGGTTGACAGTTTGTGCTGTTTGGATCAGCTGATGCTTTTAAAATAGTGAAAATATACATATAATACGTATTAATACAAATGAAATCGTGTTGTTAGTGCTACAGACAAGAGTAGTGTGTAAATAGTTATATTTCTTACATTAAAAACTTTGAATTGCGTGTAGTGTCCATAACCAAAAAACAATGGTTAGTTGTGCAGCTTGCGGTTGTTCTAAGACTCCGAAACCAACAAGTTTAGGAATTACTTTCCATCAGTAAGTATTTATATGTAATTTATGAACCAGATGAGTTAAAATACGAACTTTGGCACCACTTGTCAACATAACCTTAAAGATGTTGGCCAGTGGTGTACACAGGGTCCTTAAATGGTTAAAAAATACGGAAAGAATCCGTAATATGTGTACTAAATTAACACATTTTAAGGGACAATAAAATCTTTTTGTTGTGTTTTGTTATTTTCTTTATACCATTCCAAAGTCATCGCAAGCAAATATTCCTACTAATTACTTTATTAGGATTTGTACGTCTCGTGTTACCTTTGGAATGTGACGCCACTGGCAGGCGGAAACATACATCCGCCATATTGGTCAACCATTCCCGTCTCAAGTTTGTGCAATGTATTGTCCTTCCTGATGTTTTATATTCTAAGATTTTATTAAAGCAGTATCGTACAGTATTTGCTATAAAAATACTGTGATACTTATTGTACGTTGGCTGTACTGAAGTGTATTGTTGGTGACACTGTCTCTGTTAAATTCGAGGTTAGGTTTTGCGTCAGTTTGTGTCAGAGTGATGTAAAACTTAACCTACTAACCTCGAGACTGACATCAACAACAATATACTTCAGTACTACAAAATGTATAACACGAATTACAGGTGCTGCTAAGTGCTACCGGTATAGGCCATAAAAACATACTTACCGGACTTACTGCTAAGCTGGTAGATAGTTGCCACCAGATTAGTATAGCAAAAGAAATAATAGTAACTATAGTTAGGAACATAAGAATACATGAAAAAACGCATAAATTGCGCTTATAATGCAAGTTGCGCTCAAAAATTAATTCAATTTAATTTAATCATCTTCATTCTCATTTTCACAATTTATAACTACTACTGATAAAAACGAATGGGTGTAAACCTTCTAAACATTTAAAATTTTAATCTCTAAAACTTCTTTGTGGCGTGAATTCTTAATTCATATTCTTATTTGGGTATTTCGCCACTCTGCAAATTCCTTGAACATATTAACAGCAAAGAAACCTCCATCAAATTCACATTAAAAACAGAGCAAAACAATCAGTTACCCTTTCTTGATACACTAATCACACGCACAATAAATACTTTTGAAACATCAGTATACCGTAAGAAAACCAATACTAAGAGGTACTTACATTTTATTTCCAACTATCACAAAAACATAAAGACAGGCGTTGTAAAAAGTCTCTACGACAGAGCCAAAGTTGTTTGCTCTAATGATAACATTTTCAAAAAAGAGAAAGAATTTATTATTAATGTTTTACAAGATAATGGCTATTCAGAGGCTCTTGTTCGGAAAATTTTCAATACACGAAGCAATGACACACACATACAAAGGAATAACATTCAAAAATATAATACTCTAACTATACAATATATTCCAGGCATGTATGACAAAATTAGACGAATTGGAAATAGATTCAATGTTAGTAGTACAGTAAAATTGCCGTTTTACCTTAAAAAAATTGGCCGCGGCGATTCCTCTTTCCCAGTGGTTTAGGGTCCTTAGACAAGTGTAAAACCAAAAAGGCGTCACCCCACCGCTTGCCAAACAGCCGCCATCTTGATAACAATTGAATTTGTTTTTTCTTGCGATCCATTGGTCGCATAGAAAAAGTTATTGAACAAAAAATGTTGGAAATAAAATTCTAAACATTTTTGATCCGTGCAGCGATACCGGGAAGTTGGTATTTAAAACGGTAGAGGGCGACAAAGTTACCAAAAATCTGTTTCCGCCATTCCAGCGCTGTGGGGGTGGTTTTTTCCGAAAATTGCGAATGTGAAAGTTATAGTGCTTGAAAAAATATACACGAATCTCTTTTAATAATGTGATTGATTTAAATAGTCTCCGAGTGACAGCCCTTCAAAGTCCGCACAGAACGGAGAAGAGGAGAGAAGTTAATTATTTATATCCCGCACTTATTATAACTAACGAGATGCTATGTCTGCCATTTGGTTAACATAAAGAAAACCATTTTCGTGCGTACTATTATCCATTTTTAATCAGAATACAATCACAAAATGGCACAAGCAATCGTATTCACGGATTTTTTACAAGAATTTTTCACATTACGTTTATAACAAGTTGTTGGCTTTTTTTTCAATAAAAGTTCAAGCAACATTTCTATCATGGTCGATAATGACTCGGTTGTGTCCGAGGCTCCGAACCAAGACGAAGAAACAGCTCCAAAAAAAGAAAACGTGTCTGAGTAGACTACAATATATCTTAGGGTTTATGCAAAAAGAAATTACTTTCAATATACGAGCCCAGAATCGAAGCACATGGCACAGTTAAGATTTTTCCGATATCTTTATTCTGATATGTTTTTCGGACTTTTTCCACTGACAGTGGAAAAAGCCCGAAAAACATATCATAATAGACCACTGCCAAAAATGACATTCAGAGAACAACATCTTTATTTTGTACCCACAAAAGAAAATCTTTATGGTCATTATTCTTACATCGTAATTGTAGACGTTTTTAGCAGTATTATAACAGCTTTAACAATAACAAATTACAAAAAATAGTCGGGAAACACTAACTTTAAAATAAATTACCGATTCATTTCATTTGACCCAAACTATCAAAATATAATTTCATTCACCGTAGCATGTTTTAGTTGAAGTGAAACAAGCTGTTTGTTGTTTAATAACATATAGACAGTCGGGTATCTGTATTATTTAATCAAAAATGGCGCGTAGTAAAGCAATTGTCACTTTGTTGAATTTTGGTCATTCCTGTGGCAAAATTTACAAACAATTACAATTATCATATTATATAATAAATAAACACCAGCAAATTTAAAAGCTTTACGGATCTGAGCGAAATGATATCATTCTGGGCTCGTACATTCCTTTCCCATAATTTTCATTTCTTTTACCAATACCAATTTCTCGGTATCGCGGCAATGACCAAAATGTGTAGGATTTCTGTAGGTTCTGAAAACCTATTCACATTGAAACTACTTGAGCGACGTGACGATTTTATCTCGCAAAAAAGAAATGGTTACTTTGCTGCACCGGAATATATCGTACACTTTCACGCTGCGCGGACTTTGAAGGGCTGTCACTCGGAAACTATTTAAATCAATCCCATTATTAAAAGAGATTCGTGCACATTTTTTCAAGCACTACAACTTTCACATTTGCAATTTTCGGAAAAAACCACCCCCACAGAACTAGAATGGCGGAAACAAATTTTTGGTAACTTTGTCGCTCTCTACTATTTAAAATATCAACTTCTCGCTATCGCGGTAAGGATAAAAAATGTGTAGAATTTTATTTCCAACATTTTTTGTTCGATAACTTTTTCTGTGCGACCAATGGATTGCGAGAAAAAACAAATTTAATTGTTATCAAGATGGCGGCTGTTTGGCAAGCGGTGGGGTGACGCCTTTTTGGTTTTACACTTGTCTAATGACCCTAAACCACTGGGCAAGAGGAATCGCTGCGGCCAATTTTTTTAAGGTGACGGGGTATTTTCCGACAAAATACTG
The DNA here is from genome assembly GCA_940337035.1 of Agriotes lineatus. Taxonomy (NCBI): domain Eukaryota; kingdom Metazoa; phylum Arthropoda; class Insecta; order Coleoptera; family Elateridae; genus Agriotes; species Agriotes lineatus. The sequence goes on from CALNHX010001950.1 coordinate 8,265, forward strand.
TACTATAGGACGGTATTCAAAACGATGAATACCTTGCGGTCAGTTCTTACAAAAACTAAACCGTTCAACGAAGAACAACATTCAAGGAATTGTATACAGGGTGTAAAAAAAGTCTGGAATATAGCAAATATTTCAAAAACTACGGGATATGAATTTTTCAAAATTGCCAAACTTATATAGGTAAAAACGGCGCATCTAGGAAGGACAAAACCGTTTCTGTAACTGTACAGGGTTAGTCAGAAAAAATACCAACTTTTGTATTTTAAATTGGACACCCTGCATATTACCAAGGAATCAAATAGTCCTTCAAAAGACAAATTCAACGATATAGAATTTGACGGATTTATCTGTCAAAATGACAGATGTGGGGTGACTTAAAGAATAAGGTTTACAATAGAGAAAAGGTATGCTCATAACTCCGAAACGCACATGATATTTGTAGATTTACAGAAAGCGTACGACACAGTGCCATTAAAGGAGATGTACTTTGTGCTTGAAAATAGTGCTATAAATCGTGACTATATAGATGCAGTAAAAAGTCTTTATAATGACTGCTACAGTATGGTTAAAACGGGCAACTTATTATCGGAACAATTTAAAACGAATAAAGGTCTGCGGCGGGATGTTGTATTGCCCCTACGCTTTTTAAGCTATACAGTGCAAATGCACTGCATGAATGGCAAAGGAAATGTGGAGCCATGGGAGTTCCCATATACAATGACTGTTTACACACTTTATTGTTTGCTGACGACCAGCTTGTGATAGCAACAGACCAGGATGATATTGAGTACGTGATGAGGAAATTACACGAAAGTTATAAAAAATGGGGCCTGCAAATTAACTACGACAAAACCAAATATTTGGTAGTAGGGGAAGGACCAATTGACCTAGTTTTAGAAACTGGAAAAATAAAAGGGTGTAGGGATTATAAATATCTCGGTGTAACTATATCTGACACAGCAAATAGCCAGAAAGAGATAGATCTAAGAATGAGACAGGGCAAACAAGCAACACAAAAATTAAACTCAATATTTTGGTCGAACACAATAAAAGCACACGTTAAAAGAAGAATTTACAAGTCGGTCGTAGAGAGTATTCTAATATATGGACCAGACGTCTGGGAATTAACAAAATGTAATAGAAGTAGAATAAATACCGTAGAGATGGATGCAATGAGAAGAAGCTGTAGAATTTCACGTATAGAACATGTGAGAAATGATGACATAAGAGCAAGAATGAAAGCGGAGGCAACTGTGCTCGACACCATTGAAGCTAGGCAACTATTATGGTATGGCCACATGATGAGAATGGGTCCTGAGAGCTGGCCTAGACGAATTTGGGAATGGGTTCCAAGAGGAAGAAGAAGAAGAGGACGACCACCTAGACAGTGGAAACATGGGATACTAGAAGCCATGGACAGGCGTAATTTACAACCAAACGATTGGCAATTGAAGCTTTAAAGGATCATATTAGAAATGAGATACGTCAAATTCGATGGGATGCTGTCTTTAAATTCTCGTAAGACGTTGTCAATACGTTTATCGTATCCGTTAATAAGTTAACTTTGAAATATTTCATTTGGTAATGCACAGGGTGGTAAGAAAAAAATAGGAGAAACCAGATAAAAATGTTTTTGTAAAATCGTATTAAAATAAGGTCATTTATGCATTCATTTACGGGCGTAAATAGTGCCTTTTGCGCCCTAAGGCCTAAAAATAATTTGCGGGCGTAAATAGTGCCTTTTGCGCCCTAAGGCCTAAAAAACCAGCATCACATTCGCAACCAACAACGCCGCGGGCCAAAATCGCCTCCTTCACGCCCTTAATACAAAAATAGCTATTTCAGAGTAAGTAACTGTGACTTTATATTTGACACCTATTTTTAATTATAAGTAATGTCGTCAAATAACATTTTTGTCTATTTTGAAAAATAAGGGTACTTGATTCTTGAACCATTTTCATATTTTTGAACCTCCCCCGTGTACGAAAGAATATATTTACATTTTGGCAAGTGCATTTTTAGTTTGAGAACATGTAGAAACTTGTATCAGGAATAAAACTTTCTGATAAATGGATGATAAAAAAATCCATGTGTTATAAATTTACGAGGGCAGTATATGTTATATTATACAGATTGGTAGTGGATAATGTGAACATAGGCAGTCCATTGAGCTAGAATACAATTTCTGAGCTTTGTATGCGTTTGACAGAAGTAGACATATATGATTTAAGATCTAGTATCCTAGAATTCAGTGTTTTCTAAAAACAAAATCTTTTGATTCTGCGGATACTAGATGTTAATCGCATATAGGTCGGTTTATGCCTAACACATACAAGGTCCATAAACTGTATTCTAGCACATTTGATTACTTATGTTTACACTTTCCGCCACCAATCTGTATATTATGATATACATATATCACTGGAATAGGAAAAAATCCTCTTACTCACGATACCACATACAACTATTGGTTTCATATACAAAAATACAATTTTATGGCATAACTCGAATTTCAAAACTTTTTTGAATAACTGACTACCCACTGCATTCGTATCGAAAAAGTGCCACAAGAACGTCAAATTACTTATATCTATTTTTATAAATAAGCGAGATATGGCCACAAAACGAAAATTCGAAAAATTAAATTTTTGTTTATAACTCGAAAACAAAAAACGGTAGCCCATTTTGGTAACGTAAGAGTTGGAATGATGTAAACTTCTTTTATTTTAATTCTTAAACAATGCACTAGAAAAAGTTTTCTATTCAATTTTGTTCTAATGCCAATAATTTTCGAAATAAAAACGTTTATATCGAGTTTCCTTGAAAATGTAAAGCTAAAAAATTGCTAAACTATCCCCACACTGGTGGGTTTCAATCGAATACTACAAAATAGTGTAGTTCATCAATATTAAGTAAAATATCAACTTTAATTAAATAATCTCAGATGTTATTGAGATAATTAAAAATCTAGTTTTTATGTTTCCCTTTTTAGAGACTGTAACTCGCAAACTGTACATTGTTATGTTAACTTTATTACTCATTTTTGTCTAGAGGTCAAATTGTAAAATTTGTCGGTATACTTCTTAAGCACTGTGTATACTTTTTTTAAAGATTACTTTATTTTATCGATACATGTTTTGAACATATTTTAAATCGTTCTATACAGTAATAATAAAACCATACAGGGAGGTACCTCCAATTCCCATAACTTAAATTATGATAATTTTGAGATTTCTTAGAAAGGTGGCGGTCTCTCAATGCGCGAAGTTGGTTATTTATTAACGTTACCATTGACGACCTGAAAAAAGGAGTTTTGCGCACTAGAGCACCAAAAATTTTCGCGAACTACCTGCGAAACAATATTAATATTCTTGTTTGACGGTTGTAGAAAAAAGATTGTTTGTATTACGTGCGCGAAATGTTTTAGAGCTTTCGAATGACTTTATTGACTCGGCTATCGCCTCGCCAAAAGAAGTAACATTTTCACGTTCCAAACTCATTAATTTCGCGCACTTAATACCAAAATAACATTTTCCGACTTATACAGTTATTGAGGTTTTTCCTAATTAAAATTTGAACCTAATATTTCCAAATAACTTGACACTTGACAGTCTGACACAATGATATTGTTAGTTACCAAAGTACACTGTGTTATTTCCTATGGTTTTTTTATTTGCAAAAACCACAATTTATTCGCTAGTAATTAATAGTACTTTATGATAGAAGTGCGTAAAGCTAGTCTTTAGTCACGAGTGGGGCAGAGTTAAAACGCGAGTGAGCTAGCGTATTTAGCCCCGCGAGTGACTAAATATGTTTTACGCATGTGTATCGTACAATATTTTATCTACATTGGCGGAGTTTTAAAAATAAAAATTAAAAAAATTAAAAAAAAACTACAAAACACAGTAAATACGGGGTGTCCCAAAAAGAATGAGACACCGATTAGTCATAGATTCCTTACGTTATAATAAATAGATTAAACCTAATATACCTTAGTACAAAGTCCCTTCAGTAAAAAGTAATAGGGCCTTGAAGTTCAATTTTTTTTTGTTAATATCTACAAATGTAGAGATTTCAATTTGAATTTTAGTATACATGCTTACTATTATGTACTGCACTAATATTTTTTTTTTTATAAATTAGACTGGACTGTAAGAGGCACTTTACATATCTTTGAAAACTTTTTTAAACTATAACCTCGTTATCTGTAATATTTTTTGAAATTTTAGGTTATTATCTGAAAGATAAATAAAAAGCACAAAAATAATGTACTCTTAGTTCTTAAGCCTAAAAGCAACCGTTTATCTTAAAATGCTCATCAAAGGGTTTTGGTTGTTATTAAGACATGCAATTATCAAGTAGCCATTGATCACAAAAATAGTGGTCATATAGTAAAAACAATAATAAATCAATTAATGACATTAGTGACATAAGAATTTGTTCTTTTATGTTTAAGAAAATGCCGCTACATAATGAATTCTCCAATGCTGAAAGGTTCGTTATGTGGCAGCATTTTCGTAAGCACAAAAGACAAAAAACTGATGTCACCAACGTCATTAATTGATTTCTTGTTGTTTACTAGATTACAATCATTACCCATTGTTTTTGTGATCATGGCTACTTGATAATTGCACGTCCTAATGACAACCAAAAACCTTTGATGGGCATTTTAAAGTAAACGGTTGCTCTTACGCTCATGAACTAAGAGTACATTATTTTTGTGTATTTTAATTCTCTTTCAAATAATAACCTAAAATTAAAAAAAAACGTTACAGATAACGAAGTTAGAGCTCAAAGAAGTTTCGAAGATAATTAAAGTGACCCGATTTATTATAACGTAAGGAATCAATGAATAATCGGTGTCCCACGCTTTTTAGGACACCCTGTATAAGAAAAATATTTAAATGTAAATTGCAAACGCTCGTAATTTAGCGTGGTTAAAAATTTTAAAACCGTTGCTACGGACGACGTGCCGAATGAAATTTTTTGAACACATTGCTACTGACGACGAAAACTACTGAAAACATGTTATTAAACAGTGGTTTTACAAACTTAAAACTGCCAACTAAATGGCAATTTTACGCTGTCGTAGATAAAGTAAATTTTATCCACTATTATCATTAAAGTGTTACTCTAGCAACGTGGCTTTAGTGGATAAAGCACTTACAACTTTATAGGTAGGTGTTGGAAAGTAGCTATATATGGTACAAGTGAATAAAGAGACATTTTATCCATAAGGGCAAAACTTTAGCTCACGAGACAGCCGAGTGAGATAATTTCCCCGAATGGATAAAATCTATTTATTCACGTGTAACATATAAATTTTTTACCAATACCTACAATTAATTGTATAAATAAGTTTTAAAATTGAATAAATAATTTTAAATATACAGGGTGTATACGAATTCGACCGACAAACTTTGGGTGCATATTTCTCTAACTAAATACAGCCTAAAAGATTAGACAACCTTGATCCTTATCTGCAAGATAAACTCTACACAGGTCAAAACACTTCGAAAAAACACTATGAATTTTTCAAGATTTATTTTATTAAATTAAATAAAAATTAGAAGAAATCCATTAACTTGAATACAAGAATAACATTTATTATCAGATATGGCCTAGCTATCTTCTTTAAAGAATTCTGGACTTCCGAAAAATATTAAAAATTAGTGTTCCTAATCATTACACGCATTCAAATCTCCAAACTTGAATATTTTATTTCCACTGGTAGTCTTATTAATTAAATGTCATGTTTCATATGTACCTAATGTCATTAATTAATTAGTATAGTTCGATATTTGAGTAAAATGTCATTCGACAGATTAAAAGAAAAGTCACAAAAGAGGTTCTAACTTTGAAATGAAAGGAGATTGGTTATAAGTATACGAACAATTTAGGTACATCTTTAGGCAGTAAATACACCCTCGAAGTTTGTCGGTCGAATTCGTATACACCCTGTATAATCATATTATTGGTTGTGTACTAGTTTCCACGGTAACATGTTTGTATTTAGTAAGTTGCTATGGATTATGAACTACTTTATTCACTAGTGAGTAAAGTAACTCTTTGTCCATCCTCATCATTAAAATGTTGCTTTACCATGAAGATTTGCTCAGATACAATACAGCTTTATAAATAGGCATTGGAAAAGAAAATTACTTCACTACTGTAGCGAAATTCTCCTGAGAAAATATATGGAAACAGATAACAAAAACGTAAGTGTATCTAAAAAAATGTAGGCCCCACTCCGAGCTTACGAGAATCTTACTGGACAAACGCTCCAGAAAAGCCGCGACTTTAAATATTTCCAACAATTTCAACATTTTCCACTACAGAATATTTTTCAAAATGTATGTTTGCCTAATCTTTTTATTGACTTGTAACCTGACCACGACAATCATGTTGCAATAGAGATAATTAAAATTCAACAGTATTCAATTACCACATACATACTCGTATATGGAAGTATAAGGTCTGCACACTTACTTGGGTGTCTGCACGTCTTCAGCTATGAACTTCAATCTAGCCCGATATTTTTATGAAAATGTGCTTCAAAAAAAGTTGGACGCTATGACCAAAGTCGAAGTTGGGCATTGTGACCAAAATCAAACTTGGGCGTTATGACCAAGTTGGGTGTGGTGACCAGAATCAAAAGTGGGCGCTGTGACCAAGTTGGGCGTTGTGACCAGAATCAAAGTTGGGCGTTGTGACCAAAATCGAAATTGGGCGTTGTGACCAAGTTGGGCGTTCTGACCAAAATTGAAGTTGGGCGTTATGACCAAAACGGTGGTTTAAGTGGCGCCGATAGCTCTCTCCTATAACAGTCGTCGGTAGGCGTTGTGACCAATATCGTTTTTGGGCGTTATGACCAAGTTGGGATTTGTGACCAAAATCAAAATTGGGCGTTGTGACCAAGTTGGGCGTTGTGACCTGAATCGAAGTTGGGCGTTATGACCAAACTCTGAGTTGGGGTTTGCGACCAGTAAGTGTTGTGTCATAGCCCCTAAACAAATCCACATCCAAATCCAATTCTGGTTGCATTGCTAACGTAATGATGCTAATAAAAGATTCAAATAGGCCCAGAATTGGTATTGTATTGATTGCAACAATAAATGTAACTGGTAAACATTGATAATTATATAAAACACGATTAGCAATAACCATAATTAATTTACAGAGTTTAGTAATTGCATAATACAACATCGTCAAGGTTGAGTTCTGCTTGTATTCAAATTGGTGCTCAATATGGCAAATGTAGTTAATTTTATGATGACTGACAGATTAATTGTATAACGTCATAACACGATAATGAAATCGTTTTAGAATAAAGGTGTTTCGAAACGTTACAGGGGTTACTAGCGTTTTCAATTATATCGAAATGCTAACAATCAATGACTGAGTTAAAGGAATTATAAAGCATTGCAAGAAGGCACATAATAAGGCAAAGAGCATTTAAGAAGTTTATATTAAAGTAAACATTAAAAACGCATATATATTAAAAATTACCTGATTATGCTCAATAGCAAAAAAGTGCGAATTTGCATTTGCCCTACAGCATCCAGTGTTATCATCATGTATCAAATGAGACGGTTTTAACCAGGGCAGAGTGTTTCTAAATTGAAATAATGGTATCTAGAGATACCTTCGTAGATTTACATATTTTGCGCATTCATAAAAATTGATTTGATATATTCCACGACTAGTTTATTAAAGGAAGGCGAAAACATAATGGTCAGAAAAAATCCTACAAAGATATCTTACCTGAAACAGTAGAAAGTCTAAATATAGTCTCAACGTGGGAATACAAGAGCTGTTCTGTCAATATTTAGTAGCAGGCTATTGGTTATTTGATATTACTCGATATCAAGTTTAGCAGAGTAAATGAGTTCGAAGTCCAAAGTCAGAAGAAAATAGTTTATTCAGTTTGTTTACAAAACAACTCTTATTTGTTACCTAGATATTACATCTTAACACTAGATTCAGAATAGGAAATACATATTACTAATCAATAACAAGCCAACTATTACTTAAGTTAACACTCCCACTCTTGTGTATTGAATGTATTTTGAACAAGTGCTAAGGCTTTCTGATTTAATACAAATTTATCTCGGGTCAACGGTTTTGTGAAGAAATCTGCTAATTCATTTTCCGAACCAACACAACAAACTTCAATGTCTTTATCGTCAACCCGTTCGCGAATGTAGTGGTATTTGATATCAATGTGTTTTGTACGTTTGTGGTGATCTACGTTTTTGACCAAACGTATGGCGCTTTGATTGTCCACATAAAGCTTGGTTGGCTTCTCTCCAGTGATACCAATTTCTCGTAGAAAGTTGCATAGCCACATTGCTTCCGTTGCTGCGTCTGAAGCTGCAATATACTCAGCCTTCGTTGTGGATCTGGTTACGCATTTTGTCTACGTGAAGACCAAGTAACAGGACCGTTTGCTAGCAGACTCACATAGCCAGTGGTTGACCGACGTGTGTCGCTGTTCCCAGCAAAGTCGGCATCTGAGTAAACAACTAACTCGACATGTTTTGATTTGTACCGGATTGCCATGTCTTTGGTACCTTGCAGATATTTCAAAATTCTTTTAACAGCCGTCCAATGTTGCAATCTAGGATTATTTAAAAACCTACTCGCTTGACTCACGGCAAACATGATATCAGGCCGTGATACTGTTGCAGCGAACATTAGGCTACCCATCTGCTTTAATTCTTGATCATCAGTAGGACATTGTCCACTGTGGAGCGTGACTCCAGGTACACAAGGAATGGAACTTGATTTAGAATCACCCATGTTAAATTTCAGCAGTAAGCGACTGATGTATCCCTGTTGATAAAATTCTGTCAATGTTTAATGATTTACAGAGTAAAAGTCCGTCGTCTACGTACAACGCCATATATACATCCATATCTTCAATTTTTGTGCAAAAAACGCATTTGTCTGCGTTTAATTGCATGAAACCAAACATCATGAGAAAGTATACAAACTTTTGGTTCCAACATCGTGGTGACTGTTTAAGTCCATATAAACTTTTTCGTAATTTGCAAACTAAATTGGGGTTTTTTGAAGTAAAGCCTTTCTTGTGTGTCATAGAAATCTCTTCATTTAAATCTCCATTAAGAAAGGCAGTCTTCACGTGCTTTGTAGCTGCCAAAGCCAAGAGAACTCTAACCGAATCGTAACGAACAACGGGTGCGAAAGTCTCGTTGTAGTCAATACCCTCCTTTTGTGAATAACTTTTAGCACATAGCCTTGCCTTAAATCGATCAATAGATCCATCTGATTTTTGCTTTATTCGGTAAACCCACGTACAGCCAACAGGTTTTCGATCATTAGATAATGGCACTAGTTCCCAGACATTGGTTTTCTTCAACGAAGCCATTTCCTCTTGCATTGCTTGCATCCGCTGTGATGATTCATCAGATGACATCGCTTCTTCGAAGGACTGTGGTTCACTGATGATTGCTGAGCAAGCAAAGTTGGGATACCGAAAACGAATTAGTTGCCGTATTGCGTTTCTATCTCTTAGATTCATATCTCTGTTGTAGTCTACAGCATCCTCAAATTCCCCTTGAACGTTTTCCGCTTGTACCGCTTCTTCTTACAACTGTGTATCAGGCCAATCAAATTGGATATAACTCTTTCCAGAGTGTAAATCTTGATCCGTTTATTCGTCATTGAATGTGACGACGCGTGAAATGGTAACTTTTTTTAGTCTGCGGCAGCGTACATAAATCAAACAAGTAGAGACACTCACTGTCGGTTCCTTTGATGTCAAAATTTCGATTTGGATGACCTTGAACGGTTCCTGGGGGGTACTTTCCGATAGTACTAACAGATGGCGCCACTACTTGATCACATTTAGAGTCCCTGTATATAGGTTACTAAGAGTTGGGCAAACAACGGGATACATTTTGATTGGTTTGGATCACTTTTTGCAAGGCATGTGTGATAAAAGTGCCGTTTTTACATATTTTGTAACATGTTACGACCGATAGTTTCACACATGTAAATCTAAATCTTAACTAAATTGACCGCATATTCCTAATACTCGGTTCTAGAGATCCTAAGAATGATCCATACTGTGAAAACTCTCCCATCAAAGGCAAGTTAGCAAAGTTGGTGTTCCCATAACCTCTCTGTTCGACATATGTCAAATATCTAATTTGGATCAAAATGTGTGTCAAATCGGGCTGTTTGCCCAACTCCAAGAACACTATTCTTGCCCAACTCTTAGTAAACTATATACAGGATCTCTAATCACATCATGATTGGTAGCAGAGCCAGTAACTGGCTCTGATTGGTAGATCTTTGTGCGGTCATCTGATAGACAAGCTTAGAAATACTCCCCGAGTTACTGTCCCAGGCACTCTAGACAGGTTTCAATTCGACCGTTCTGTTGTGGTGTGTAAGGGCTCGTAGTTTCTTGAATAATCCCATTTTCTTTACAATTGTTTTTGAATTGATGATTGACATATTCGGTTCCATTGTCGCTTCTCATAACTTTAACTTTGTTGCCTGTCTGTTTTTCATTCAACTTTTGACATTCCAAAAATATTGATAAAGCATCACTTTTATTTTTGAGAAAATACACAAACCTATACGACGTCCAATCATCCTTGAAGACAATATAGTAATCTGCTCTGCGCCTCCCAGTGACGTCGTTGGCATCTTCCCACTTAAATCAGTGCGGATGAATTCCCCTGGAGTATTGGACCTTGACCTCAAATTTGACTCGAATGGTTTTCTACAAATTTTACCATATTGACAAGGCTCACAAAAAAATCCGTTTTCATTCTTTAGTTTTAATCCGGGGATTAAACGCTCGTCCGCCATGTTTTTCAATGCCTGAAAATGAACATGTTATAACCTCTTATGCCAGAGTATTGTCGAAGCTGAATTACTAATAGCTTGTAGCTATACTTCCTTTATCGTAAAAGGAAATAAAAATTGACGGGGCTGCATCAAAATAAGTATCGTATATCGTGACAGGTAGTAATGAATTTTAGATGTACAATTACGAGCCCGAAAAAAACAGTTTAGTGTTTGGTCTTTCAAGATGAAGCGTTGCCTATAACGTGGTACGAGCACGAAAAAGAAAATTATTGCTGATTTTTCCCCCGAAGTGGGCCTGTAGATGTTATTCCAGTAGCAGATCGCAGAACAGTTAATTTTCAATTATACTGTAAAGTCCGTTTACCGCAGTTGATTGAGACATTCAAAACAGGTAGTCAAAGAAGTGGTTTCCGTGGCATCTTAATCCACTACGACAAAACAACGGTCTACACTGCTGCCAGAACATTGCCTTTTTGCAAGATTCGGGGGTTCGGTTCGTACCCCAACCTAGCCCCGTGTGTTTTTTCTTCTTTCATGATAATGCGCCCCTTGTAAAGGAGGATGCTTATAATCCTGCACTTTTGATTAACGTAGATACATCTACAAAACGTGATAATTTTGCTTTTAATGTAAGCAAATATCGTTTAATTTTAAGAAAACAGATTATTCTCCTTTATGCAATGCACTTTTAGGCTTCAGTTGGTATTATTGGCAAATTTTTCGAGCGCTAATTTAGCTGAAGATGAATTCTATATTAAATTGTATACAATTATTAATTATGTTCCTAAAATTAAGAAATGCAAAAGAATTTCTCTAAAGATATTATAATTTATAACATTAAAGCTAAGAACAAATACTTTGTAATTTCACAAAACAAATATGTATATTCAGTTATATGAAATTAAGAGACTACGGGCAATAATAAGCAACAAATAAATATAGCTTATAGTAATTATCTTGAAAGCATTCAGTCTTCTATTGAAACTGTTTCCAGAAATCCATATTCTTATTTGGGTATTTCGCCACTCTGCAAATTAAAAATATTAAATAACGACAATATTAATAACGAACGTTTCGAGGGACAATCTGCCCTCGTTATCAACGAATAACAATTAAAAAGAACAAGAAACTTAGCTTTTTTTCACTGGAAGGAAAGACGACCAACCTCCAATGAATTTTTTGACATTGACGTTTGTTGATATCTATACCTACTTGATCTCATCTTTAAGAATCGATAGCCAACTATTGTCTAAAAATATTGAGAAAGACGACACGCATTTTTCTTCGTTAAGTAAAATATATGCCGTTTCCTTAATTTTTCGCCTAGTTGACATCAATTCTTTAGACAAGATCTTTGTGTTGTGCCATTGTATTTTATGGTTTTCATCCCAAGCATGTTCTGCCAGCTTAGATTTATTGAATTGATAGGTTTTCATCATATTTTTATGTTCTTTAACTCTAACTGCTAAAGGTCTGGATTTTTAGACAATAGTTGGCTATCGATTCTTAAAGATGAGATCAAGTAGGTATAGATATCAACAAACGTCAATGTAAAAAATTCATTGGAGGTTGGTCGTCTTTCCTTCCAGTGAAAAAAAGCTAAGTTTCTTGTTCTTTTTAATTGTTATTCATTCATAACGAGGGCATATTGTCCCTCGAAACGTTCGTTATTAATGTTTTTGTTATTTAATATTTATAAGTTGCAGAGTGGCGAAATACCCAAATAAGAATATGAATTATGAATTCACGCCACAAAGAAGTTTCAGCGATTATGTTTCCACAAACGTTTGCTTATTTCTTCACTAAAAAAGGCAACACTCACGTATACTGAGTCAAATCACATACGATGGCAAATCCCCTGAAAGCCTCAAAGATATTAGTTCTGTAAATGGTGTTTCTAATAATAACGATAATATTAATATAATGGTACACGAATCGAACAACAATTACGAAAACATAACCATTTCATATATCACAGTAGCGGAAATAGATGATGCATTGTGGTTATATATTTTCACTTCATTTATACATATTGTTAAATCTTTCACTGAAAACGGTAACATTCCCGAATCGTTGGAAAAGGGAGAAGAGAGCCTTCTGTAGTATCTAACTATCGATAAATTTCTATTTTGAGTAACTTTGCAAGCGTTTTTGAAATAGTCTTGTACAATCGCATATATGTGTCTAATAAATCACTTATGTCGCAATTCAACATGGCTTTATGGTAAATAGGTCAACAGTAAAAAATTTGGTAGTTTTAACTAGGAACGTTGCCAATACTATAGATGATTATGGTCAAGTTGATGTATTATATATAGACATCTCAAAGGCGTTCACAACCTGCTCTTAGCAAAATTAGCTAATTTTGGATGTGACATACGAATGTTATTGTTTTTTCACAACACCTACTTGTTATTTGTCAATAACAGAACTGTCAACTTGACTGAAAAGTTCCCCATGGCTGTTATACATTTCATCTTCATCAGTGTTGTTATAGACTATTAACGAAATTAATTTTAGCGTCGGTAAGAGCTTCATTACTGCACTCTTTGTATATGTTACGGTTAAAGTGTTTGCTTGGCTAGTTTATAGGCTAGCTGGGTAGTATACAAACTATCCAAATGTCTGGCTATTTTGATGGAAAATCATATTTCTACTAAAATAGCTATGAATATTGGCTGGTTTGCATACTATCCAGCTAGTTTACAAACTATACAAGATTTATCGCCAAAGTACAAACCACAAGAAAAGTACACAAATTAACCGGTGATTTTGGCTAGTTTACAAACTATCCACTGTATTTGGATAAAGTGTGAATTTAATATTCTTAGTAATACATAATAACCAACTCGTTGGTTAGTATATAAATTAACCTATTCCATTTGGTTAATTTAGTTTAGGATAGCAAAATAATTCTTTGTCAAAAATAAAGTTTATTTATAGGTACAACATAACATTGCTTTTACTACTTAAAATTAAGTAAAAAAACAAAAGTGCCATACAGGTACTATTTGTGTGACAAAATATTAATAATAAACCTCTAAAACAGTTTCACGTATTCTCTTTATACGTTGCAAAAGTTCACTATAATCACTGTCATTCATTAATTTTGAATTCTGCCACTTTTGCTCGTAAACTTCCAAAAGCAGGTTTTCAAATTGTTGCTCTTGATTCATTTTTAATAATCAGATACCTATCCTTAAACAAATTTCACAAGACACGACAGTAAACAATAGCAACACACAGCACTTGCCATAAACATAACCTCACTTTTCTAATAAATTAGCTAAATGGAATTGGTTGGTTTACATACGAACCAACTACTAATATTAAGTTCACACTTTATCCAAATACTGTGGATAGTTTCTAAACTAGCCAAAAACAACGGTTAATGTGTGTACTTTTCTTGTGGTTTGTACTTTGGCGATAAATCTTGTATAGTTTGTAAACTAGCTAGATAGTATACAAAACAGCGAATATTCATAGATATTTTAGTAGAAATATGATTTTCCATCAAAATAGTCAGAGATTTGGATAGTTTGTATACTATCCAGCTAGCCTATAAACTAGCCAAGTAAACACTTTAACCGTAACATATATAAAAAAAACCCATTGAATTAGAATTTATTGATGAAGATAAAATATTGAACAATACACGTTTGCTTATGGCACTTGATCGCTGCAAAACTCGGCTCACCGCCTCGTTTTGGAAATCAAACTGGTATCGTTAAGATGCATATAATCAAACTTGTATCGTTAATATCTATTATTTTATCCTATTATGTTATTATGTGAATAACTCCTTAGAAACGAGTTGCGTTAAGATGTATTTAACAGCACTAGTGTTGTTAAGACAAATAACATAACGATACTTTATTAGCATTTAATCACATGTTGACAGCACTGAAGTGTATTGTCAGTCTATGTTAAATTCGAGAGGTTAATAGGTTAAGTTTTGTTTCTTATTTGACTCAGACTGACGCAAAACTTAACCTGAAAATCTCAAATTTGACATAACCTGACAGTGCTACCAACAATACAGTATTGAGTTTTTATCTTACTTGTGATACCACCACTAGCTATTGTAAGTGTCAATAATAACCATTTTTCCTAGATTAGTATTTTAGGATAAAATAAACCGTGTTACGTAACGTTATCTGCTTTCTACATTACTCGAGAATTTTAAAGAACTCGTTCCTAACGTCGCTCGTTCATTCAAACTATTCTCTCGTAATGTAAAAAGCTTGATAACGTTACTTGCATCGTAAATTACTAAATTTACATTATGTTGATGTTCTAGAATGAAATACACACACGTAACCTAAAATTTGATTTTAAAATTAACATAAAACCAACATAAACGGTATTACATCTGCTACATCAATAATTATGTATTAAGTTACAGGAACTGCTGAAAGGGTTCATCATTGCAATTTAAACATAAATTTACTCTCCGTTTCATGTTCTCAAAAACCCGTTGTAGCACAGGTGCATCAATACGTTCACATTCTACAGTAATTCTCTCTTTTAAATCAACCAAAGTATGTATTAGAATTTTAAAAACAAGGTTTTTTAAATGTGGCAACAGGAAAAAAATCTAAACATGTCAAGTCACACGAACGGGGTAGCCAAAGATCTTTGATAATAACCCTACCATCATAAAATTGTGCTAAATAATTGAGTGTTGTTTGCGCAATATGCGGTCTTGCTCCATCTTGTTGGTAGTAGTCTTCCTGCATTTCGTCGTCATGTAACTGATTGATAAATGGTTTAAGAATATTATTCTGATATCTTTGTCCATTCAAAATCCCCTCAAAAAAATTGGTCCAATCATTCTTCTTCTGGACATTGCAACCCAAGTTGCTACCTTTAGAGGATGTAATGAGGAAATAATGAGGATTATCACTGCCCCGTAAACGTATATTCTGGGAATTCACGTAGTCAGTAAGATAAAACCACGATCCATCCGTAAAAATGTTTTATCAAGAATGCATTCTCATTGAGAAGATTTAAAAACTAATTGCAGTAAAATCTCATTTTATTATAAACAGGAGGGAGTAGCTGTTGATACACATGTGCTTTATATGGATGCATTCCCAAATATTTTTTGACAATGTTACGACAAGTGCCATAACTCAAATTGACTTGTTGAGACAATCTTCTAACCGATGTATGACGTTCTTGTTCCATTATAATTCTAACTTGCTCAACATTTTCTGTAGTTCTAACTCGTCTTGGTCTGACGTTTTGCCTACTGATAACACTACCTGCTTCTCTAAACTTTTTTGCAATTCTGTTTAAATGTTTATAAAAAAACATTATTGTCAACGACAACATTTGGAAATCGTTCTCTAAACTCTAATAAACACGCAGCGGTAGAGTAAGACCATTCCTGGTTTTCCAGTCGTTCTCCATTTCGAAAATAACTTTCGATTATAAAAACTTTTTGTTCTTGTTTAAACATGTATAATTTAAAAATTTGATAATTTGAACTACTTGACACGTCTACTATTATAATAACTGTCATATTTACATACATATTTATATTGTTACTTCAGACTGTACCTGTACACCAATTAAGTTGAATTATGCAATTTGTGCTGTAATTTTAGTGTACCTGTTAGGCAAATAAAGATATTATT
This sequence comes from Agriotes lineatus, assembly GCA_940337035.1. NCBI lineage: Eukaryota > Metazoa > Arthropoda > Insecta > Coleoptera > Elateridae > Agriotes > Agriotes lineatus. Next base: position 24,752 of record CALNHX010001950.1, read on the forward strand.
GTTATTATGATTTTGTATTTGCCAAAATTCAATCAACTACATTTTTTATAACAGAGTTTATTTATGTATTTTATTTGGGGTTATTTCAAGTTCCAATTCCAATGGAGCAATTTCAGTATAAAACTAAGGTGTGGCCATCACACCACTTTCTTTTACTGTGCAACTTGTACGCAAAATGTTAGTTGATTATGACAATGACTTTAAAAATTAATAACGTTGAAGTAGATGTTATGGTTTCTCTCCTCAAGTATAAAACTGCACATCTTAACAAAATTGAGGTACTGATTTTTATAATTATTTTTATTCAGTTTTGACAGTTTAAACAACCTTCATAAACAGTCTATTATTCACAAAAGTGTTTTAATTCACTAGTGAATTAAAAAAGTTTAATTCCCTAATGAAGAACAACATATTTTTATTATTTCTACAAATATTTATTTACATTCAATTACTCTTTCTCTTTGTAGTGTGTAATATATAATTACTAAAATTTAGATCAAATCGATTATGAATGGGCAAATTTATATCTTCATTTGAATATTTTTTATAAAAAATTTCGTCAAAATTTAATAAAAACATATATATGCCACGTGAATTAAACTTTTATTTCTGCAACTATATGATCTCATTCGCACTATGTGCTCGTGAGCTCAACATCTTTTTGTGAATAAAAATATGTTTAATTCACTTGGTGTATAATATTTATTAAATTCAACGAAAAACCGTAATTAAAGATTTTTTTAGTAGAAAATTTGTGATTATTCTAATGTCGTAAGTTATAGACAATTATGAAATATATGACATTGTTTTAAAAAATATTCCCATTATTAATTTTTCTACAAATTTGATTTGTAATTTTTTAGACTGTACTTTATGTACTTCGTAAGAGAAAGTAAAATCTGGACTGCTAGATGTTTAAATAATTATTATTTGAAATAGCATCGCCTCTTGCTGCTCTCTTTCTTGTGTCTTAGATTACTAATTTGGTTTTACCCAACTACTTGGGATATATACTTAATTTTATATTTTAAAAGAAAGGCGTGGGAAAAGATCGACTCTAGAGCTTATCGATTATTCGATTGGCATAATCTTAAATTGGCGACGACTAACATAGGTATTAGTGTTCTTTCACCACTAATAGCACGGTGTCGCTCCTCTATCCACTATATTGCTTAATTTTTAAAATTAACTTAATTCTCTAGTCGAAAATGGCAAATATTTAAATATTGGGAAACCTATAAAATCATTAGGTATATAATTTTTTTATAGAAAATGTCAAAACAGTATTTCGATTTTATTTTCAGCCGTTAGCAAATACTACCCATAGCCACTATTTCACTCGTAAATAGTTCTTAAATATTTTTGCAATTTTTAAGTCTATCACTACGACCATACGACGACTGTTCACCTACGTTGAAGTAACTCAATTTAGATGATAGTTTTCTTGAAAGCTGCTAAAATAATCTTATTAGTAGTGTACATAAAAATGCTTCACTACTGTTTTTAATTACTTAGTGTCGAACTTCAATCTGCAATACTTTAAGACAAATAATTGTATTATTGAATTATGTAACCTTAATATTATTTTGAATTATAATTATTATTGTTTACTCTAAATAATGCGTGAGTTAATGTTTCTGCATCATTTAAAACCAGTTATGAATATAATATTCTGCAATGGTTTTATGGTTTGGCGGAAAATAAAATTAATTTAAAATTGCACCAAGAGTAAACTACCTTTATTTGAATTTTTGAAGTTATAAAAAAATATGATTGTGTTTAGATAGTTCTTTTATAAAAAATATAAATTTTTACTTTTCTAAAATTATGATTACATCAATAATTTACTAAACCCTATGCCACAATTCGTGTATCTGTGAGATAAAAAAATACGAAACATTTTAGCATTTAAGGCGCGTTACCTGTTGCATTTAAAGTTTTGTAATGCTCGTATTGAAATAAAAATCGACAACCCACGGAATTAAACAATAATTGTATCTAATAATAGCACGTTTAGTGAGAAAATAATCAGTTGACGTAGCAAAATTTTCAATTAAACTAATGAATAAAAATAAAACTTTAAAATTTTATGGAAACTTTATATCTGTACTTAGTTTTAAAGTAGAATAGTATTTTTCGCATAACTATTTAAAAAAAATTAGAAATAAATCTAGTTTACTTCTTTTCAATTAATTGTATTTTCCGCCAAACATTCCCATTCTTGTTTTCTTGGGAGTAAATTCAATTAATGGTTTGTGGAAATTACTACGATAGCACGTTCTACACTGTTAACTTTTAAAATATATTAAGTTCAGTTTTTAATAAGACTATTGCCTATTATTTTGATAGGTTATTGGGAAATTTACTTAAGGAGATTAACTTCTGCAATCATATCTACTGAAGGGTTAACATAAAAATATATAACATCGTCAACCACCGCATTCCAAAAACTCCGTTCAATGTTATTAAATACCTAGGCAATGGCAATCAGTTTTACTTTTCAATTTGTATTTTTTCTATAATCATTACATGTAATTTGATGTTTACCAGAACTTCCAAAGCTGTTGGAATTGATATTAGTTTGCAATAATCTCCAACTAGCTAATTTGTAGTAGCTAATAAGAAATCGCTTGAAACCTGTTTAATTACACCAATCGTATATTGTAATTGAACAAGTTTCGCTCATTTAATGTAATCAGACTTTTTACTCGAGAACTTACGTTCAAATTGTCCTGACAGCTCGCCAGTGGCACATAAATCAAAAAGCACAGACGGATGATGTGAAGATCGAGTAACGTTACTGACATCTTTTCGCCACTTGCCCGTTTTCATAACGCGCGCGAAAGTTGATGCTTCCACCCAAGGACTGCGAATTTTTGCACTTGCACTTTTCCAAGCGTCGTAGTATCACCTTCTGGAATTTTTACTGCATTATAAAATTACAAGCGCGCCAACCAAGAGTTATTGTGAACTTGACAATGCAGCCAGCACAAGCGGTGCTTTCACCGTCTGTCAAGGACTGCTTCTTCTTTCACCTGGCCGCAGAAGAAAGTTCAGCAAAAGTAGGGAAAGGACGTTGTTATGTCTAAATAAGGCCGAGCAGGGTTAGCTTATGGAATTTGAATCGCTTTGAACAATCGAGCCGCTTTTTGTGTTCGAAATGCTTTTAAGAGGCATTTTCTAGCTGACACAAATAACGGAGGTCGAGCATTTGGGTTTCTTTTTACGTTTCGTTACAGGTTGTAATCACTCCGGCTGCATTTTAATTTACTGCTAACAAGATGTTGGTTTGGCGCTCTTCAGCAGATATTAATTGATTTAGGAATACGAGGGGATATTGATAAATACTTAGCCTACCATATAAAACGCCACAATATTTCAAAACACAATTTTATTTATTCAACATAATCTCCTTTAAGACTTATACATTTGGCAGAACGTTCATAAAAGTAATTCTAAGCCATTTAAAAAAAAAATCTTTGTCTTGGTCTGCAAACCACTCCTCAACGGTACATATTACTTCGTCATTTGTCGAAAATCGTTTACCTTTCAAATGTTTTTTGAGTTTTGAGAACAAATAGTCTGACGGTGCTAAATCCGGAGAATAGAGCGGGTGGTCAGCCAATTCAAAACCAATTTAATAAATTTTTTGCAGTGCAGTCAACGACTTGTGAGCTGAAGCGTTGTCTTGCAAGAAGAGTATATACCTCTGGCAAGTTTTCCGCCGCGTTTTTCCATAATTTTCTTACGTAATTTAGTTAGCAACTCAGTATAATATGCTCCTGTGATAGTTCTGCCCCGTTCCAAATAATCTATCTGAATCATCCCATCTTTGTCTCAGAAAACTGAAGCAAGAATCTTGCCAGCCGATTTTTGAACACGAAATTTGTTGGGTCGTGGAGAACCACCATGCTTCCACTGTTTGGATTGCTCTTTAGTCTTTGGGCCATAGTGATGGATCCACGTTTCGTCCATAGTAACAAGCCGATCCAAAAAGTTTGACGAATCTTCTGCAAAACGGCGTCAGATTTCCTTTAACGTTGTCAATTGTACGCGCTTCTTATCAACGTACAAGCATCTTATAATCCATTTGGCCGAAAGCTTTCTCATACCCAAGTCGTGATGAATGATGTGACACACACGTTCATACAAAATGTGCAATGCTTCTGCGATATTTTTAATTCCAATACGTCGATTTTCTAAAATTATATCATGAACAGAATCAATGGGCGCGTTTAGCGAACGCAACCGTTGAGACAGTTGACTGCCAGCGCTTCGCTGAACGATGCTGCTGAGTATGCGCTGACTGTCAGCTGCTTTGTAAATTAGTCAGCGGAGTTTTATTTGCTGCCGGCGGTCAGCGTACGCAATTCTAACCGCAAATTTGTCTTGCAGTTTGTTTTGCTGTCGTATAATTTGTGTTAAAAACTCCTCTTACAAAAAAGATACAGAATTATCCAAATATGAGTTGCGGAGGCAACGACGGTAATAGTTATAATGAGCAGATTGTTGTTTTGAATGATTATTTGTTAATTAATAATCAATTAGTTCCAAGGGTTTCAATTAGTAAGTATTAATTTATCAACATATTACTTTTTTGAAATTCGGCAAGTTTTTAAAATACACAACATAACCTCAATGGACGATTAGACGTTGCCGACCGTTCAGCGAACCTGCAGCAGTTGACTGTAATCATGACTAAAACATGTTGAGCGCTCACTCTCAGCGGTTGCGTTCGCTAAACGCGCCCAATGTTTTCCGTTTTCCGCAACCCAGTTTTTAATAGTGGCGTATGAAGGACACTGATCACCTTAGGTTTCTATCATATCAGCAAAAATTTCTTTGCCCGATAACCCTTTCAAAACTAAATACTTAATAACTGACCGAAACTCGATTTTTTCAAATTCTATCTTTTTCTTAGACATGCTGTTTTCAAAAAAATTACAGTTTGATCGCTTATGGATGTCAAACTCTGACTTATTTATAAAACATCATACCATAGCAACCATATTCACTTTTCTTTACTAGAAACTTTCCAGGCTAACTAGATATCAATACCCCCTCGTATACCATCAATGCGGTTGTTTGTGAGAGTTAAGTGACAACATAATTTTTGTTATAAACTTTCAACAATACTACATGTCCTAACTGAAACAATATTTCAAATGCAATTCCATTTCAGGTTATAAAGTATTTTAAGGAACAATTGTCGTATTTGCAAACTATTAGAAATTACAGTAAAATAACGTTAAATGAATCAAACTAATTCAAAACCATGACGTACTTCTAACTAGACACACTAATTCGAATTAAAACAATTACAATTTGTTTCATAAGTTCATCTGTAGATAACTAAAACAGGTCTTTTTGCGCTGGGCATTTATACATTTATTTTTAAAATTATAATATTGGTGTAGTAATTATGAGACCTACATATTAACCTGCATAGTTTTAAACACTATGAATAACGAAAAAATTATTATAACTGATTTTTGTATCTAGAAATTATAAGAAATATAATATAAAGGGTATCTTAAAATATGTAATTAGATACAGAAAAAATTAGATGAAAATAAAGTATCGTCGCTAGCCGTATTGTAACATTCACACTGAAGGAGTATCGGTAGTTTCTGTTCATGTGGATTTATCACTGACCCATTTCTTACTATATTGCTATGATATTGTACCCGGATCTAGGTCAAACTCACTCGGGAATAATCCCTCCGGCCAAAACCACTGCGGTTAAGATCACTCCAACAATTACCACTGCCTACAAAATCACTTTGGCCAAAACCCACTGCTGTACAAAATCACTCGTATAATAAATCAGAAAAAAGCGGGCAGTTATATTATTATCTTCATGACGTGTGTATCTTATAGTTCCTAGGGTTGCATAATAATTTTTTTTGTAAGCAGGACACAGTGGGCGGCGTCCAGGAGCAGGAAATTATAGAATTTAAGGGATCATAAGTCATAACCAACTTTTGTACGTGTGTCTTATGGTTTCCAGGGTTGCATAATCATGTTTCTAATTTTACTTTATCACAACCCGAGGGGGTAAGTTTCTCGATAAGTTGGCATGATATATCAGTGTAATTTTTATTTTTAATGAGTGCTTAGGTAAATGTTATCGATAAGGAAGGAAGATAATATCTAGACTACGAGCCCAAATCACATGATCTTGACCTAACCAATTTTTTTTACTGAATGCTTTACCGAAGTTCAAACAGAAGTCGTTTCGAATCTGAACTGTAACCACTTTTATGATTATTAGAAACTTTTATTAATTCCACATATTTTCATATGCAATGAGAAAAAATGTAATTTTTGGATTTCCAAAAAACGGTTCCCATTTAATAAACATAAATATGCAAATGTAATCTAATTAAGCAGAAGTTTACTGTGAAATGACCTTAAAAGTAATGCTAAATAACGTTAATACATGCTAAAATTAATATTAAACTAGAAGTTGTTTAAAAAGACTATAAGTTTGGTTACATAATGCATGTCGACATTTACTTATATGAATGTGAGCACAGTTTAAGACAATGCGCATATAAATCACATACAGAATTTGTAATTGTAAATAAGAAATAAGACAGAAGGTACCTGGAAGCAAGATTGAAAGCATGAACTGAAAAGAATAATTAAATGTGTTTAAGCAAACTGTAAAATTTTTGACATTTTCCAAATTAAATGCAATTTAGTATTAAGTAAATGTAAAAAATGTAATTTGAATTACTAGATAATAATTATAATTATAAAAATAACAAGCCGAAAAATAATAGATCCAACGAGTAAAAATTATTACTGTTGGTGCTAGTTTCCATTTCCAAACTGAATACTAATTCTGTAATCAAGTTGAATGGTGTTTTAATTATGAAAGTTATATTAAGAGATACTGGGGCCACTAGATACATTTCCACAAAAACATACATAAGATAACACACTATGAGGGATTTTAAGTTTATTGTTTTTAAAAATATTCGCATTTACATTGTATGCATTTATTCATTCTATTGAATCAGTCCTCAAATACCCATGACCATTGTTCTGGAGACACCTCAACGACCATGTTATTATATGCCTCAACAGCCTCATCGACGGAGTTAAACCGTTGCCCACGCAATTTATTCTTGATTGTGAAGAATAAATAGAAATCACACGGTGCCAAGTCGGGGCTATAAGTTGGGTGACTTAGTAGTTCCACATTTACAAAGACCAAAAATGCCATTGTTTGAGCAGCGGTGTGAGATAATGCATTATTATAGTATAGGATTAGGCGACTTTGGGGATGTTGTGTACGTACTTTTTCTACGACTGTTGGTAAACAAATGGTGGAATACCACTCAGAATTTACTGTGCGAAGATCTTCCAAAGGAATTGTTACAAGATGACCTGATCGGATAAAGAACGAAGCAACCATCTTCTTGCTTGCACTGCGAGATCGCATAAATTTGTTGGATTTGTTTCACCTTGGAAGATCCACTGTGCCGGTTGCCGCTTCATTTCCGGTTCATAACAATAAATCCATGTTTCGCCACCTGTGACGATGCCATACACATGTTTTTACTGACCACTTGCAAACCTCTTCAGGATTTTCTTGCACCAATCCACACGTGGTAGTTTTTGAGCTTCATCAAAATTATGTGGCACCCACCGCGTGCATAGCTTTCTGGCACCCAAATGTTGGTGAAAAATTGTGTTGATTGCAGTCCCCGAGATGCTTAAGGATGCCTCAATTTCAGCATAGATGATTCGCCGGCCTTGCTCCACGAGGCGCCGTACAGTGTCAACGTTTTCATCAGTAACCGCAGATTTTGGACTACCTTCGCAGACGTCGTCATTAAGAAAATTCTGCAAACCACTCGTAGACGGTGCGGTCTGAGGGTGCTTCATCAGCAAAAGCATTGCGAAGTCGTTCGATGCACTGTTTTGGAGTGAGAGACGATTTAAAATCGTAAAAAATCATGGCGCGATAATCTCTTCGGCTTAGTTATATTTTTAATACAACTCAGAACAGTTAAAATGTTATCATATACGAACCGTAAACAATTTTCTCAATCTATCAACTTCAGTTGTCTACTGAAATGTTGTTGTTTCATGGAACTCCTATAAAAAATTGTGAAATCAATTTCTAAGCCTACTTTATGTAGTGACCCTCATATAAATTAATGCACGAACCTTACGTAATTAAGTGGTTTGTGATTGGTAAAGGTACCATGTTGCTGGCAGTGGAATTGAAGTGAGAAGGGGTTCCTTGCGGTGGTGCTTGCAGTTAACTAGGGACGGCAGATAATCCTGAGTGTAGAGTTCACTGGGGTACTTGATTTCCATCTGCATAGCCCAGCGGTGCAAATGGAACTATTCTCGCCTTCGTTAAGACATACAAACAGATAAATAAAACAAAACTAAGTTATATCTAAATAAAGAGATTGTAATTAGTTATTTTATTCAATAGTAAATATAATTGAGGTTACCAACATATAACCAACGTTTCACTTGCGATTACGTGACAATATCATTTAACTAATTTTGCATTGGGTCTAGTGGCAAGTTAATCAAATTATTAGTTTACCCAATTTTTAAAACTGACCCCTGATGAGTATTCATGTTCTACCGAACTAGTCAATGATATAAGGATGTAACAATTAAACTAAAGGACAGAATACTTTGCAATTCAATTATTTGAACCTAATTCCATATTCAATACAATATCTTGCTCAATAGCCGGCTGATTAACAATTTAAAGTATGAAGATGATACCACATCTATGGCACAGAGGCTTCGTTCTCCAAGATTAATAAATAGAGTAGACGATAGCAGTACAGACGACGGAATAAATCTGAATGCCAGAAAAATAAAAATAAAGATTGTTGGTAGACAAAATTGGCTCAATATGCAATTATACTCTAATAGAGTCTGACTTTAAAGAGTCAATCAGATTATTTATTTTAGTCTCAAAACTTTTGCTTCTATGGCAGAAGACCTAAGTTTAATTCCCTTATGCAACTGTAGTGGCATTCTTCCAAACTGGCTGAAAACGTGAGGAATTATCCTTCGCAATTATAATCGTAAAAATGCTGCCGGTAGCACTAACAAAAATTCCTGATGCGTCGGTGCTAGTGAAAGTGTCAAAATCAGTTGTGTTGTGTTTACAGTTAAGAAATTTCTTTAACTCCAGATTTTTTCGTCACGCAATGAATGTAACGAACATTTCAAACGTGGCACTACAGTCTGTAAACATCAGGCATTCCGGATCATCAGAGAATGTTCTCCATCTACCCTTTTTGCGTCATAGAATAGACGCAATTGAAGGAAGCAACAAACGAATGGACGTCCTACTCGAATAACAATGGGCTAGGCAAAAGTGAGATGAAAGCCCTGCTAGAGCAGGGAATTTCTCTTTTCATATGCGAAAGTGAAGATTTTAAGCCCATAAGAAGTGCTATACAGATAATTGTAGTCACAAGAAGAGGAATTTGGTTAAAAAATGGTAATGGTGTGTGCATGAAGCCTAACCAACAGAGGTTACTGCCGACGGTACAAACAAGCAGTCGGAGGTAGCAGGTGCAAAATATATTTTGCCAAATCAGAGAGAAGGAAACTGAGCTCGCAAAAAGAAAAGCCAAGAATGTAAGTGAAAATTAAAGATTATATAAACAAATACCAGATCTGAGTACAAAGCAGAAAGTTAGAAGAACTAAACTGCTAATTTGAACAACGATAAAATTGATTAAAACAAATATTTATAAATTTAAAGACAAGCAAATTTAGTAAAGCTAATAGTGTTCAAAAGAAAAGTTTAATAAACGATATAACAATAAACATTATGTACAGCATTATTAAAAACTAGTTTCATGTTAACATACAGTATTGATTACATAAGATTGAATTTCATACTAAAAACTTATTAATATTGAAAATACAGCTTTATAATAAATAAATATCAATTGCTCCCATATTAAAGTGTTTTTTATTGTGTATGCGGACCGGATCTCGTACTATAATTTTTCGTTTGACCATTGTAGTTCGTTTACTATACTGGGTGGTTAAGTACGTTCCGCTATTTCGATATTTTGCATGGGTAGTATTAATTTAACCGAGCATCAAAGATAATACTTGAGCACTAAGACTTTATCCCCAAATTATTGTAATTGATACCCAAAGCATAGAGTTTATTCGCTTATTTATCAGTTTAAGCACTAAATATTTAATTTTCTCCCCAGAAATTATATTTGAACACCAAAACTTAAGAATTATAATACATACAAAGAAAGTAGCATTTAGCACCATATGAAATTATATTTGAGCACTAATTATAAAAATAAAATAAAGAAATATTTACCCATGAATTAAATTGATAAGTTCTTACATATATATTGCAGACCAATCCAATTTGATTATTTTTAATCGTGTGAGTCAGTTTGACAATTCAGATCACACTTGAACTGAAAACAACCCTAGGGTGATTTTCAATCACCATGGAAACTACCTAATTACATTTCAGTAGTATCCTATGACAAGTTGGTGGCACTGTAAATCTAAATCAAAATCGAGGTTACCAGGTTAGGTTTTGCATCAGTCTGTGTCAAAACTGACGCAAAACCTAACCTGATAACCTCGATTCTGACATAGACTTACAGTGTCACCAACATATTATTATAATGAAGTGTCAAATTAATTTGTCAGAAAAATGGCTAATTTATTTATTAACTTATCTTCCCGAATTCACCGCTGCCAGTGATAAATCCTTATAATTTTAACAAATAATATCCCTCAAGTGAGTTGCTTTTAAGAAATAACCCTCGGCTTCGCCTCGGGTTATTTCTAGGCAAGCACTTTCGGTTTGTTATTTGTCAAAATCATTGCGGGTGATTATCACTGCCCTTGGTAAATTATAGCTGAAAATCATGTAAATATACGTTATATTTCCAAATAATAAAGATATACAGGGTGATATAACATGTTTGCCAAACTACAGCCAGTGATAGGCGGATGGGTTACCTCAAGGAAAAAAGGCCATATCAACACCCTACTAAGGTCTTCCATTGTACTGTATAGGGTGGCTAAATTTCAATGTTTTATAGGAAATCTCGGTAACTATGGAAGATATGGAAAAGTAAATTCCCATCCTCGATCTTTGTTTCTAGAAAAACTTAATGGTGAAATCCAAAATTGGCTATCGTCTTTTGTTTTCGAGTTATAAGCAAAAGTTCGATTTTGCGACTTTTCGTTCTATGACTACCTCTCGCTTAGTTATACAATGAAAAAATAGTAATTTGAACGTTCTTCAGGCACTTTTTTTATAAAAATGCAATGGCTTGGTCAATTTTTCAGAAATATTTTTGAAATTCGAGTTATAGAATAATGTTGCATTTTTTGATATGGAACGCATAGTTGGCTCTGACATCAAAAGAAAGACAATTTTTTTCCCATTCCAATTACATATTATGCAGGGTCACTATGATTCATCTCTCCAAACAATATTTCTAAAGAATAATGGATCTCGCTCAATTTGTTGAACGCAGCAGTTGCAAAAGTCTAGGCATCGTTCAGGATCGGTTGGTTGGCGTTGTTGTATATAATTATTCTGGTATAATTACCTAAGAAAAATTTTTAAAATCAAGAATAATGTGAATTTCTTTCATGTGGCGCCTAACTGTCCCCGCGCCTAAAGTTGCGGCGCCTAAACGTCCAGGCGCCTAATAGCGTCCGCGTCTAAAAGCTTCGCGCCTAAAAGCTCGCGCCTAATAATCCGCGCCTAAAGGTGCGCGCCTAAACGTCCCTTTCCGCTCCCAGATTGCTTCAAAATAGTACCACTAACATTTTTCAAAAATAAAGTTTACCAAGTTTTGCTAAATAGTCAAATAAATAAATTATTTACATTCACATACGATGTATAGAACTCATATTTCGCTTGAGGAAAGCAATGGTGCCTTTAATTATTTTATTTATATTTTTCCATGTTTCTTTTTATCTTCTTCTTTTTGTCTGCAATTTCTTTTTGCATAATTAGGGTTTTGTGTTAGGGCCTAATGGAAGAACAGTACCAACTTATTTGGGTCCTGAAGTTTCCACATTGTTTATTACTGCAATTTTTTTGAGGATTATTTGCTTCCTGTACCTGTTTAAATCTTCTTTTTGCACTGAAATGTATCTGTATATCTGCATCTGTGGAAACTACATAAATTATTATTATTATTATTATTATTATTATTATTACTATTATTAAATATCAGTTCCTATATTGGCTAATAAAGTTGCGGACGTTAATCTTAGAGAGTGCCCAGTGTGCACAGCAAGGTTTTCTAAATTGAGGAGTTTTTCCGTTTCCATTGGGATTTTTGCTAGAATATTCTTGTTCACTATTTGATTGGCACATTTTTCTGAATGATATGCTAACATTCCTATTTTATATAGTTCGTCTTTACGGAAAGCTCCATGTAATTCGATTATTATAACTACGTTTAGAAAAGTTAAGGTGTGAATTGTATATTTATACAGTGTATTGTGTATTTTAAATACTTTTAACATCACATACATAATTATTATGATATACTTCTGTGAGAAATCTATAAATTTGAAATATCATTTTGTATATCATAGATAAAAGTCACCTACTCGCCATAATTTATTAAAAAATAAGATCATTTTCATTAATGCTGGTTTCTTTTCGTTGAAGTTTTCAGGTATCAGCGTTCAACATAGCAGTATAAGCAGCATCTTCAATTGCCTATGGGAACTCATTGTTGTAAGCATCCACTTTTTAGAGGAAACGCAACGATATGTTCCCAAATTCAAGTTAAAACTAGGAGTAATTAGAAGTAACTATGAATAATGCAAAAACCTTGTGCGGGGGAGGAGTTTCAGCCCTGGAACCTAGTTCCGCTGTGTAATTTAATTTTGTTCGGCAATTCGGCAAATTGTGCCTGCAGCGCAGTTTTTTATAGTCATTCTTGGTAATCTTCCGTAGCTCAAAGCAATGATAAAATTTACGTAACTCGCAAAAGAAAGTAACTACTTCGGCCGCTAACCGGGTGACACTTATCGCGAGTTTCACTTTCGTTGATACCGTCCTCAGGACGAATTAGTTTCGCCGACGGCTTGCTCTACTTATTGCGAATTAGCGATATCGATGCCAGTTTTGCGACGTGCCGCTCGCAATTAGCATGCAAAATAATTACAGACCATGTGTACGAAAGTAGATAAAAAGAGAGAGTGAAGATCGATATACAGGTCAAATTAAGCATTCGCTTTTGTCTGCCGTAACAGATTACCGCCGTTTTTTAATGCATCAACTGCTGGATTTTGGAGCTTATGGACGAAGAATGCAGCGTGGGAGTCGGTATTTTGAACGAATCGTTCCATTTCTTCCGTCGTCGAACAAAGAGAGAAATTCGCAATCTGATCAATTTCTTCTCGGAGCCACATTCGAATCCGTCTGTTTATTACAAAGAAACGGCGGTGATATTTGAAAATAGCTTTCTAGGTTCCGGTTCGCTTGTTGTGAGGAGTCCGTTTTGGCAAAAGTTTATGGAACAACTTTCAAAATCGTCAGGGAGGAACATGAATTTTATTGCTATTTTACTGCTTTGGGTTTTACAGAATTTTATATAGTTTATTTATATTTCCTGTGCTCAAAATAGAAGAGAGAAGTCATCCATGACATGCTATAAGAAAGTAAGGATGACCATGTTTGTCATTTTGTGGTTTTTAATATCTATTTAAAACAACAATACTTTCACTAGTTGTACCTCGTATAAAGTATAAAAAATAGAAAATGAGAAGGTATAACAATGATTTTTTTGTGCAAATACCTTTAAATTACGAAATTTAATATTATATTTAAGGGTTCACATAAAAAATTAATAAAAATTGATTTCCATTCCATGATACAAATCCAAATAGAAACCTTGTAATTTTTACTCGGAAATTGGATAGCGAAAAGAACGTTTATACATTTAATTGGCCACGATCTTGCGCTTTGGTTTTTATATCAGTTGTGATTGAATAGTCGACTAGTGTAGACGTGGGTAATTGATAATGAAGCCCCATATTATTCAATAACGTATGCTTATTCTGAATTTTATTTATTGAAATCACTTGTTAATGAAGATGGTAAAAATCTGGGTGGAAATAAAACCAAAGAAGTCGAGCACTATTCATGAAATGCATATTCCACCTAGGGAAAGAAAACTTGCTGATGTGCGAAATGAGTTCTCCCTAACGCTTTTTCTGACTTACAGCTTTGCAAAAGTGAAAACAGAAGTTGTATAGGAACTGGAATGTAACAACCCTTATGCTTATTTGAAATTTTGATCATATTTTTATATGTAGTAGTAAACTAAAAGAACATCTTTGGAAAAGTGCAGTGCTGATAAATATTTGTTGCATATTTTCGTCAGTTCGCATATTTACCGTTAAGTACAACTATTACTCGTTTTCAGTTAATAATCTGGTTATCGCTGGAATTTTATTCAATATTGACTTTTAGATTATTATTAAAAACGGAATTTTTGACATACAGTTCAAAAATAGCTCACAGTAAAGCTTGATTAGAAGATCTGCGAAAAGCTATCGTTAATTTATCAATAACAGACAAATCTGCGTGCTGTATTATATATACGGTAACAAATATTGTTAAATTGTATAAAGCAATTGCATCTGTTGCTTCAAAACCGCATTGCCCAAGAAAATCTTAGATTACTGCTAAGAATTTTATGCCGTACGTTATAGTTATTTGTTTCATTAGTACTAAAAATGCATGATTTCTGGACAAGTACGACAGATAGCCGGACGACGCGCAGCGGAGTCCGGCGAGTCTTACGCGTCCCGAAAACGCATTTTTTGTGCGAATGAAACATACTATTTTTTCTCCAACTACTCATAAATTCGGTAATATGACTTATTATTTAGAATCAAACATTGTAGGTTATATTGTAGAACTGTCATGGCGCAAATAAACAATCACTATACGGAGAAATTAAACAACAACGACGGCAATTGCCGAATATTGACGAAGCATTTGTTTTTTATTTAAAATTTACCATGTAAAAGCCTATCTTGCGTCCATTTTTGTACTAGTGCAAATATGAATCGAAAAGTGTACAGTTGCCAAGGTAATTGGTGAACATCCAGAAATGACTTACTTTTTGTACAAAATTATTCGACAATATGGCGTCTTATTCGTGTGGTTGGAGAAAAAATATTTGTTAAGGGTTTCACACGGAACTTCTTTCGCGCCTATTTGATCAGTTTGCAAATAAAAAATTTTCTTGGCCGCCGCTAGGAGAACTGTTCCACGGGCGTGTTTGAAGTGGGCGAGTTTTTGATGCGTTATAAAGCACCATACTATTCTGTCCCATTTGTGGTATTTTCGCCAATGATAAAGACTGAGCTTTGTGCAAATTATTACTTTTATCTTTTGCAAATAAAAAATTCCTTCGTCTTTTAGATGGGGGAAGTAAAAATGTATTCCGCTGGAATTCGCACTCAGCGTTCCCACGCTAGAATAACTGAGCCACGGGCGTGCTTAAACTGGGCGAGTTTCTGCTACGTTATACTATTCTGACCGATTTCTGGTGTTTATCCTGTATCTGTTACGTCACATTTTCACCAATGATAAAGCCTGAGCGATGTGCAAATTATTACTTGTATCTATTTCTTAGGTAAAGCAAAACTAAAAAGTTCCTTATCTGTACTTTGGTATTTCATTAGCTCTTTGGAGTGTGTGCTCCCTACGACACTTTTAGTCTACATAATTGGTTGAAACGGTACTTTTAGTGTGATCATACTATATTATATACATGATGGCGTCATGTGTGCTACGAATGGGACAAACAGCGTCGACCAATGTAGCATTTCAGATGTAAATATGAGAAGAAATAGAAATTTGCATTCGCATCTTACGATAATTAAAAGAAATCATGGACTAATCGCGACCTAAGGCTGGACAGTCCAGGACTATTGAAACTTCAACAATCCGACAGGGCAGTTAGGTGACCGCTTCATATAATATATAGAGTGATTTATAACGTAAGAGGATATTTTTAGAGTAGATAGAGAGGACTAAAGTCAACATTTTTTATTAATAAAATTTTTAGAAAATCTCAATAACCAAAAAGTTACAACGAGTTAAATCTTAGTTAAATAAGTAGTAGCAGTTGTTCGGAAATAATGTGGGTAATGTATGTTTAAAATTTAAGTTCGAGATAGTTGAGTTAACTGCATCACAATTAGTCAAAAAAATATTTAAAATAAATGGAAAATAGAAGGTACGGCTTCTTAATTTGCTCCATAATTTTTGTAGCAACTATTGAGAGCTGCTGAATAATAAAAAAATAATAGGAGAGTTGCCGTTGAAATTTAGGAAAGTGTCAAATTGACATTTCATTAGATTTGAACACATCAAATTTAAGATTGGTTATTAGTAGTTGTTAGCAAGTTATTAGTTGGGATAAAATGGCGAATTACACTAACCATGAATACATGGACATGATAATAGTTTAATAGCTGCCGATGAAAGTGCTGCGCGAGCATGGCGTATGTATTTAGAAAAATTTCCAAATAAAACGGCTCCGTCCGAAAATACATTTCTCCGGGTTATACAGCGGGGAAAAGTGACTGGGAATTTACAACTACAGAAAGTTCATGAGTATTGGAAAGGATAGATGCTGAATCGATAACTAGTACACGCCAAATTGCCCAGGAAGCTAATGTTTCCCAAAACCTTGTTTGGCGTACATTGAACTGAACGGTTTGTACCCCTATCAATTCCAAATGGTACAAGGACTTACTCCCAACGATTATCCGTTGCGGCAGCAGTTTTGTGAGTGGCTGCTCAATCGTACGGAAGCAGAAACAGGTTTTCCAACAAACATAGTGGTAACTGACGAACGCTGTTTTACTAGGAATGGTAAGTTCAACTTCCACAATGCTCCTACATTGGCTGATAAAAATACTCATGCGGTCAGCCAAAATAACTTTCAACAAAGTTTCAATTTAAATTTACGGGCTGGAATTGTGAACGACCCCTTAAGAGGACTTTTCGAATTGCCGGCACGTCTCAATGGCGAACCTTACTTGCATTTTTTACCAGGACTTCTAGAAGATGTTCCATTGGTTGTGCGACATAACATGTGGTTTATGCATGATGACTGTCCATCACATTTTAGACTACCTGTAGGAGATTATCTCGATCATACCTTTCCGCATTGGTGGATCGGCTGGGGTGGATTTATTCAATGGCCCCCACGCAGCCCTGACCTCAACCCACTGGACTTTCTTCTATGGGGATACCTGAAAGACCGGTTACATGCAACTGAAGTTGATACCATTGAAGAGTTGCGCCATCGAATCAACGTTGCTATAAAGGACTTGCAATTCGTCGGATACGTCGTGTGGTACTGTGTGTTGAAAAGCAGGAGCAGCATTTTGAACAGTTTTAGTGATTTTGGTGAATTTTTATACTTATTGTTATTGTATTGTCCTATTTCCTAACGTAATAAAAATACATTTTTGTATAATTTATAATTTAAAATAAGTAAATACATAATTTAAAATTAAAATTATCTACACCAAGTTTTCAAATAAGTTGCAAAAAGATATTTTTTCTTAGTAAACTATAAAAAATTCATATTAGTTCTTTTTTAATTATAAGACAATGATAACTAATTACAAAAACTGAATAATGACATTTAAATAGAGATTAGTTTAAAAGTTTGGCATTGGAGTGAACACTGTGTTTTATCTGTATGTTTGAAATGATATTGTTTCCAAAGAAGTCCAAAGAAATCTTGTTCCTTTGGAAAAAATCTCTAGAAAACAATTTAATTTCAGCAGTACTCAATCAGTGGGAAACTTTTTTTAAGACATTTAAACCACTATAACTTTTTTATTATTGGTTTTTCATCAAATGTTTGTTCTCCGAAAATACAATTCTACTTGTTTCATAAAATTAATTACCAGGAGTTATCGAAGAACTTTAGAAATAATTTTTTTGTATTAGATTGTAAGCCAGCACGACATTTCTTTAAAATACCGACAGGTTATTTTTAAATAACGGACAAGCAAGCTTACAGTAACTCAATACAGAACATACAGAAATAACATCTTGCCTACCGTCGACAAAACAACACAAGAAACTTCTAGCACGACATTGCATTTTTACAAAACAAGGAAATTAATGCAAGCGAACGATCAACTGGGAATCTCAGCACATGCTCGAGATCAAATCGGATTCGTTCCGTGTTGGTTTTCAGCATCGGAGTGAAATGAAGTGGAACGGGGTCACTTAGTGAGAGGGGTCACATGAAAGATGTAAATTAGAGGGGGACGAAAGTAGGTGACCGTGATGCACGTGGTTTATAGAGCGCTCCGAATGGAAGGTTTTAGATAAAACGCGCAGTGCCGCTAGGAAAATAAATAACCGAAAGAAAATTTTGAAAATTTCTTTTAACATCAAAATTTTAAAATATGTAAAAAAACTAAGAAAACATTGGAAAACCAGCAAATATCCCTAGAACAAGTTAAACTTTAACAACGGGCCACCAAATTGTAACAGACATATATATATGAGATTTATCTCGGATTAAAGGGGTAAATTAAACACAACACGCCCTGTATAACCACTGCTCTTTATTTTCACGAGTTTTCAGCTACAAGTCAAACCCCAGAATGAATATTTGAACAGAAATCTCGATACTAATAACTTCTCGTTTTTATGAGTCTTAACACTAATAAACAAAACAGTCGGTCTCGGGGTGAGCGCCGCCCCTCGTGCCGCCCAATTAGTCGGCAGGAATTTGGAATTCGTCTCGGTCTTGCAATCGGACCCGGCGTCAGGGTTGATTTCCATTGCCCTCGATAAAAATCCACAGCAATGCTCACACGGCCAACCTGAAGCTTGAATTCGTTCTCGAATTAACGATCACCTAGGATGTCGTCCTCCTCGTATTCAACTACCAAACTACCTGGAATGGAGAAACAACTCTGAAGCATCGAGTTTTACTCCTAAAGACAACAGCAATCAACTTTTCATACATTCCATAATCATCACAACATCAATAACATATCAATAAAGCGATTTTCTATTCAATATTCACATCCAATACCCAGCTTTTCGTCCTGCAAAGTGCTTTGCTTTCAACAGTAAGCTCCTTTCTCTTTTGTCCTGTAAAGCGTTATGCTTTCAACAGTTTGTTCTGTAAAGCGTTATGCTTTCAACAGTTTGTCCTGTAAAGCGTTAAGCTTTCAACAGTTCGTCCTGTAAAGCGTTATGCTTTCAACAGTTGTCCTGTAAAGCGTTAAGCTTTCAACAGTTTGTCCTGTAAAGCGTTATGCTTTCAACAGTTTGTCCTGTAAAGCGTTAAGCTTTCAACAGTTCGTCCTGTAAAGCGTTATGCTTTCAACAGTTGTCCTGTAAAGCGTTAAGCTTTCAACAGTTTGTCCTGTAAAGCGTTATGCTTTCAACAGCAACCCGAAACATTTTTTTGTTAATCATTCTGCAAAGCGTTGTGCTTTCAGCAGCCCTCGTATAATCAACAGCAACTTTGCAAAGCGTTGTGCTTGAAACCATTGTAAAAACCAATACTACTATTTCCATTCACAAAGAATACCACCGTAAAGCGTTCTGCTTTCAACGAATTGGTTTCTCATCAGTTTCACAGCAAGCAAGAATGCTCACAAGTTACACAGCAAGAATTTTAACAATGCTCAGAATTTTCACAAAATGCTCACACAATTTTAACAATTCTCAGAATTTTCACAAAATGCTCACACAATTTTAACAATGCTCAGAATTTTCACAAAATGCTCACACAATTTTAACAATGCTCAGAATTTTCACAAAATGCTCACACAATTTTAACAATGCTCAGAATTCACACAATTTTAACAATGCTCAGAATTTTCACAAAATGCTCACACAGCCCTTTCTACTCACCGTTACTGTATACTTAGTCGGAAAATTCTCCTGGCGAAAATTCTCCTGGCCAAGTTCGGACCATATCTTTCCCAACTATTCTCTTCCGGGTAGTAGCCAAGTTCTGAATTTCCAACCGATCGTTAGGTAGAAGCTGCAGCACTTCAAACGGACCTTCATATTTTCGCTCGAGCTTGGATAAATGCGAATTTCCGGAGGGATGGAAAATAAAGTCACCCACATTTATTGTTTTGTTGGTTCTTCTAGTCTTATCAAATCGTCGCTTAGAATAATCTGCTTGTTTTTTTGTACGCTCGTATGCCAGAGCTCGGTCATTTTCCAAATTAGTATTAGTTTCTTTTGGCAACATAAATTCTGTCAAGGATTCTATTTCAGGTAAACTACTGTTTTGACCGGTTAGTAAGTAAATAGGTGAAAATCCTGTGGTTTTATGAATAGTAGTATTTAAAGTTACTTGTAATTTAGAAACACTGGTCGACCATTCTGACTTATTTTGAATTTCTGTCCTTAATAAATTTAGTACTGTTGAAACATATCTTTCCACCTGTCCGTTGCCACGGGGTGCACTTTTTGCTATAAGATGTTGCTTGATCCCTAATTTTGTCAACAATTCTTTCACAGTTTTATCAGTAAAATTTGTGCCTCGATCAGAAATAAGTCGTTTAGTAGTTCCGAAAATATTAAGATAAATTTGTAACACATTATTCATTTCTGGGCCTGAGAGTGTTTTTAAGGGAACCAAGAACAAATATTTAGTAAAAGCATCGATAAGTAGAAGGATATGTTTGTAACCGTCAGGTGTTTCAGGAAATGGCCCAACGCAATCGGCATGTAAAGTGTGAAAAGGAATTGGAATTTTATTAATTGGATGCAACAGTCCCTGTTTCGCTCCAGTATACTGTTTACTAGCTATACACTTTAAACAATGATCGCAGTACTTTTTCACAAACTTTGCCATTCCTGGAAACCAAAAATAATGATTGATCTTCGCAAACGTCTTGTCGGGGCCTATGTGACATTGTTCGTCGTGGAACAGGCGTAACAATCCAAGGCGACTGCCTTTAGGTACAAAGGCACGATACATAGGTGGATCTTGCCCCGGATTAATTTTCCTAAACAAAACGTCGCCTTGACAAAAATAATCGTGGGTCAGCTTCCCTTCCATTAATTTTGTTTTAATATCCCGAGTTTCAGGATCATTAAGCTGGTTTATTTTTAACCAATTCTTAGTACTGATAACATTCACAGATTTAAATTTAGTTCGAGTCTGGTTCCTACTGAAATAATCAACGTGTTGTATGTATTTGCCTTTTCGATACTCAATTTCAAAGTCAAAATCTTGTAGATACATCCACCAGCGCGCTACCCGTGGAAGTAAATCCTTTTTATTTTGGGAGAGTTTTAAAGAATTACAATCGGTAACGAGCTTGAAACGTACTCCTAACAAATAAACACGAAAATGTTTAATTGCATAAAATACGGCTAATGTTTCGAGCTCGTACGAACTATATTTAGATTCGTCTGTTGACGTTCGCCTTGAGAAATATGAGACAACTTTTAATTGCTTATCGTGTTGTTGAAATAAAATAGCACCAAATCCTAAAGCACTCGCGTCAGTGTGCAATTCAGTTTTGAGGTTTGGGTCGAAAATAACCAGTAACGGTCTGCTACTAAGATGGGCACAAACATAACTTTTTGCAATTTCTTGATCATTAGTCCAAACGAACTTTTCATTAGCTTTTGTTAACTTAGTAATACATGCAGTTCGCGAAGCAAACTCTGGAATGTATTTTCTAAAATACCCAGCCAAACCCATAAACTGACGGACTTCTTTTACATTTCGCGGATCTGGGGCATCTAACAGCGCCTGTACTTTGGCTTTTCCCGGTCTTACGCCCTCTTTGGAAATTTCTTGGCCGAGATAATGAATAGTGGTTTCAAAGAATCGGCATTTTTTAATATTTAGCGAAAAACCCGCTTCGGCTAACGCACGCAAAACACGTTCTAATTTTTCCAACCCTTCTGAAATGGTATCGCACGGAACTAATAAATCATCGAAATACACAAAAACATCTTTATCTTTTAATTCTTTTAGGGCATTACTTACAGCACGCTGAAGAGTGGCTGGACCATTCGAAAGACCATAAGGTACGCGCAAATATTCGTATTGTCCATCGGGAGTAACAAAGGCAGTTTTCTCTATTGACTCTTTTTCAATTGGTATTTGATGAAAAGCCGCCGCCATATCGAGACTGATATAGTACTGACATCCTTTTAACCGATCGATCTGATCATCAATCCGCGGCAGGGGAAAACGGTCTTTAATCGTTATTCGATTAAGTGCTCTAAAATCAACACACAAACGACTAGTTCCGTCCTTTTTATGAACTAAAAGGACCGGACTAGCGTATGGCGAATTGCTCTCACGAATTATTCCATTTTTTAAGAGGTCCTCTATGATAGTTTTGACTTTTTCTTTCTCACACAGAGCCATTCGATAAGGGTTGTACCTGATAATTTTGTTTTCCTTGAGCCGAATAGACAGCTTAGCGGTTTTTATGGCTTTGACAGAATTACCGGTTGTGAAAATGTCACCGAAGTCGCTCAATAATTTTAGTAACTCAACCATATCTTTGTCTTTTAATGGGGTATTAATTAATTCGGGTGAAATTGAAATTCGATTAATATTCTTAACAGCTGATCCAAAATCGTCCTCAAAGCAAAGTCGAGTTCCCTGCGAATCGGTACAAATCTTCACACCTTTATAATTTAACAAATCACGCCCCAGAATAACATCTGGTGACATTGCGGAGTCATCCACAACATAAAAATCAACCTTAAACGCGGTACCATTTTTTTCAATGAGTAAGGAAGTTTTTGCGTGGGTCGGAATCAAGTTACTACCAATGCCTTTTAATATAACGTAACTTGGTTCCAAACGGCAGTGTAATTTCTTGAATATTTTTTCCGAAATAAGACTGCATTCGGCACCTGTATCAATGAGACAATTAACATTTAAATTTTGAATTTGGAAAATAGTAGAAAAATCTTTGTCCAAAGTGACACAAAAATAATTCACGCCTAGTCAAATATTAGGTTTGCGGTTAGAGCCAGTCACGTTTTTGTCACGCCTATCCTTTGCAAAACATTTGTCACTATTGTGCCCAAATTTACCGCAGAAATCACAAACAACAGGATGAGGAGTAATTTTCTTTGAAGAGTCGCTTGTCGAGGCTTTTAAATTTAATGGTTCGCGACAACGGCGACTTAAATGACCGGGTTTGTTACAGTTATAACAGAGCTTCATTG
Source organism: Agriotes lineatus (assembly GCA_940337035.1). Lineage (NCBI taxonomy): Eukaryota > Metazoa > Arthropoda > Insecta > Coleoptera > Elateridae > Agriotes > Agriotes lineatus. The sequence continues at coordinate 48,006 of CALNHX010001950.1, forward strand.
ACTTGGAATATTTTGTTTCAGAAAATGGGTATGGACGCTTGGTTGACAGATTTTCGCGTTTAAATAGCTTGTAATTGTCAAGCAAACGCAACAAGTCAGGGATTGAATGAACGTTGCTGTTAAAAGCTGCAGTTTTTACATGAACATCTTTTATGTCGCCAATTACAATTTCTAATATTTGGTCATCAGATAAATTAAAATTCAAAGTTTTTAAAAGAGTGACCTTTCGTCTGGCATACTCACAGTAAGTAGTGGCTGCATCACTCGAATACAAGCTGGCGTTGCGCAATTTTTCGCTTAAATTCCTTTTCGGTGGATACAAATTCTCAAAATCCGCTTTGAACTGCGTCCAATTTTTGATCTCCGGCTCCCACGTCGAAAGCCAATCTCGTGCTTCCCCGACCAACCCACTGGAAGCTCGTGCAAACTGTTCAACTTCGGTCCATTTAAAAGTAGATCCTAATTTCTCAATTTCTTGACACCACTTTGCAGCTCCGTCGTTATTTACCGCTGGATCAAATCGTGGAACATCAACGGCAGTGACAGGAATAGGAACTGCTGGACGATGCGAATTCTCCTTGATTTCCTTCAAAGTTTCGGCCAAAATTTGCGTTAACTGTTCCATTTTTACACACAACTCGAACTAATTATCACACGTAGGCGATCCCACTTCTGATATGAGATTTATCTCGGATTAAAGGGGTAAATTAAACACAACACGCCCTGTATAACCACTGCTCTTTATTTTCACGAGTTTTCAGCTACAAGTCAAACCCCAGAATGAATATTTGAACAGAAATCTCGATACTAATAACTTCTCGTTTTTATGAGTCTTAACACTAATAAACAAAACAGTCGGTCTCGGGGTGAGCGCCGCCCCTCGTGCCGCCCAATTAGTCGGCAGGAATTTGGAATTCGTCTCGGTCTTGCAATCGGACCCGGCGTCAGGGTTGATTTCCATTGCCCTCGATAAAAATCCACAGCAATGCTCACATATACGCAACTTCAAAAACAAATCAAGAAGTGTTAGGGATGAAATGTTTGACGGATTTGGAGCGCATTATTTTTCAGTTTTAATTAGTATGTTTGCCATTTCTGGCATGTTTTGAGCCCTGGAATGTAATATAATCTTGACGAATGTATCGGGCTCGCGGTCCGTTGTTTCAGGGACCCGGAGAACATGTGCAACTAATGCACCATGTCGAAGGGGGCTCGGTTAGCAATGAAATTAAAAACAGGACAGAACGTTTGGGGTTGTGCTAGAGTTGCGACGTATTAGTTAAAGTGGGCTATTTGTGTAGTTATTTCTTGGCGTAAGCGATTATATGCCAACCAATAATTAATTATCAGGTGATAAGATGCAAAAATGTGAGGCGAAATTGCGAGCGCGGCCATGCGTATTTTCTAGGTAGTGAATTAATTTAGTTTATAAGCCCCGTGAGAGCAATAGCAAGATTTACGGTACTTGCCGTACTGTGAAAGACCAGTATACTACGGTAGTTATTACCGACTCTGCACGGGTTGTAACAATAGTTAATCTAGTGGATTACTATTGGGCAGTACTAGCGAAAGGTACCGCCAGCTAACCCAGTCAATGAAGGCAGCGATGAGGGGCCAAAGGGTTGATGCCGCCTAATGCAAGGCCAAGCATTGTAGCGTCTCTGCCAGCAGTACGGAGGGGCCAGGGGGAGGCCACCCCCGGTGAGTACAATTATTGTTATCGATGAGATTTACAGGTCAGTAAGTTTATGTTCCTTTACATTTAACTGCCTGCCTCCGCCACTGGGTCCAGGAATGCTCGAACCTGCACTGTTTGCGCCCCGTTTCCGCCTTGTGGTCATGGGTGAGTTGCATCCACCACGTTGACACATTTCAAAAGTATCGGAAATTGAATTTTAATATAACACACATAATAACGCGTCTAACAATAATAATATCTTACCGAGCCGTCACTAATAAGAAACAATGATTATTGTTTGTAGTAGACGCAAAAAAAATAAAATAGCCTAAAACGTGGAAAAGTTTGTTAGACATTTAGTGGAAGTGATTCAGTCATTCGCATCTCAAATTGCTCAAGAAGAAGAGCCAAAATATGGAACACTAATAAATATTATAGACTTTAATGCTAATAAGGCTTCAGGATGTAGGATATAATTCGATCACTGCATGGATTCCTAAACGAGTGCCAGAAAAGTGTTAGTGAATTGAATTTTCTTGCTCAATAGAAAGTTGCTGATATACGGAAATCAGTAACGAGCTATTGTTCAACGACAATGATAGGTATGAGCTAAGCTTTTAACAATCAGGATTTACTCTACAATATCAAGCTGCGGTTACTTAACATTTATATCAATATGAAATCATATGTCAGTCATCTTACAGACAAAGTAGACCTCATATCAACCAATACAATCCTGAATACAACACGGTAATGTGTTGGAACCAGTGCTTCTGTTCTTTACACTGTTAATAATCAACTGCAGATAACGTTGCGGTTGCTACATATGCACAATTGTAATAATTTTATCCTGCATGCAATTTTCGGGAGCACGCCGCTGGTAGTGTTTCAGAGGAAGGAGGAAGGGGTAGCTGCGAAGCCTACCCGAACGACGCGTGGTAGAATAAAGAAATGAGTCGCACTGCTGCATGTATCATTGCAGATTCCCGACCGTAAGTGTCTAGTTTTGCGTGATGCTGGCTACTGGAGACTAATTTATAGCTCTTACTAATATGATGATCGACTCGAGCTTAAGTATAAGCTTTCACAGTATTTAATACTCTTGAAGCTTCGTTCTCGATCCTCGAAAATAACGTGTGATTTTAGGAATCGAATTATATTGGATACCATGTAGTGCCTGCTCTAACTTTTCGGGTCCGGGGTCATTAGTTGCAAGCTTCTAGGATTACCTTTGACCTAGGATCCGGAATAATTTCATCCACCGAGATCAGTGTGTCCAGCTGGAGACCAGCCCATGCCTTCATGTTTTGGAATCGCTAAATTACTGTAGGTATTAAGCTGTAATCACCCATTTAATGTGTGTGTAGTTTATTCATGTCGTTCATATTAAATGACGCTGGTACTTGTAAATGACATTTATATTATTTATGCATTTGATATTAGTAATTGTCAAACTAACGCACACAAAGTTTGAGTTTTTATCCATCTGGGAAGACTAAAAGTTATTTGGACACCTTGGCTGGGCTGCAGCCAGTCAATTAAAATTATTTCCTCTAAAAATGTACCGAGGTGACATCACTTTTTAGGAAATTTCCCTAGTAGGGAAAACGATAACTTTGGAAATAAAGGCACTTTTCGTTAATCCCTGAACGAAAAGGCAATATTTGTAGTGAATACCTTTGTCTTTTCCTGACAAGCTACTATCGAAGAAGCCACATATTTCTTCGACGACTTTTCAATTGTCCACATACAACTAAACTTTTATTTATAAGCAATGCTACGTAGGTCTGTTCCGCCGCCGATGGCGAGTGAGAGTGAGAGAGGAAGCTAAGTAATTGGCCTGGTCAAATTTCTTCTTGCGGAAAAATTTCAGGAGCGGGAGCAATACAGCATTTGGCCAGATGTAGTCGAACACAGAGGTTGCGTGTGGTGTGTTATCTGTTTCGTGAATATAGCCGCTTGGAATGCCCTTTAACGTGTAGCTGTGAAAAATTTATGTCGATTGTCGGATATGTCTAGCTTCACGAAATCCCCGACTAATAATTAGAAATTCGAAATCTCGTGTCGTTTTGAGTTTCGCGGAACTTTGCATAGATCTAAGGTCAAATAGATTCAAATAAACACCCTGTATCGTCCCGATAAAGTAACGCATGACGCCAACGCCGCCTTAGAAACATTTTTTATTTATCATGTGTGGATTCACTATCTAAAATAGCTTAAATTGGAGTTCCTATATTAATCTTTAACAAGCGTTGAGAAAACATAAAGGTCAGCGCCCATGCTTAATACAAAACTTGCAACCCGGCATTCCAAAATTGTAAGTTAGCTAAAGGTGCAGTTCTGAACAATTATGAGTACTCTACTGATACAATATTAAACGTCTGTTCTTTAAAGAACGTGTATTAATGTGAATTACACAAATTAGCTTACTTAATTGGCCAGTTTTAACGTCAATAAACGATTTGTCAAACTCAGTTATTACAAAACTACTATTTCTACTACAATACGTATTCAAATACACAACGCGCATGATCCATCCACTACAATAATTTTCACGCTTTCTCAACTTACCTGAAATTAATATACCTCGTGATAGTATTCAAAACCGAACATAACAATAATTTAACTTTTAGTAAGCAAATGATGTGTTTAACGTAAGCTTTTCAATGTTTGGTATAAAAAGCCAGTTACTCGATATAAGGACTATACCACAAATTTAGCCCCATACCTTTCAAGGTACAATTGTTTTGAATATCGCAAAGGCGCCCTCTTTTATTTCAGTTGTTAGATTCGCTTTGCCTTTGAGACTGCTAACGTCATCTTTTTAGTAAGTACGTAGGTTCACGTATTTAGTATAATATAGTAGTACATAAAATTAAGATTATATCTTAACTTGTTTATCATTAATAACATTAATATTAATAGTGTTGTTTCAAAAAGCAGCTTAAATATTTTTTGAAGCTATAAATGTTTGTATTTTGTTAACATTCTGTGGAAGCGAATTATAGACTTTTAGGCCGTTATAACACAGATAATTTTGTGTACACGCTTTATTTAATTGAGGCAGCCTAAAATAAAATCGATTCCTCGTATTATATTGATGAACATCAGCATTTAGTATCAAATTATCAGACATATAATTTGGCACTAAATTATTAACAGCTTTTTGAATCAAAACCATTGTATTAAAATAAATAAGCTGTTTAATACTTAGTCATTGTAATTCAGCATTAACTTAATATTAGTATATTTAGAACATCGTAAAATATTCTGTTTTGTTGTTTTTACAACCTTTGCAAATCTACGTCGTAACAAAGAAAGAAAGAAAGAAAGAAAGAGGATACTTGCATAGTAAGCAAAGTGTGGCGCAATGTTTTTACAGACTAGGATCCTAGCATTAATACTTAGTTTATTAGCTATTCTTCCTAAAAATCCTATTCTTTTAGTAACTTTCTTAACTATAAAATTTATATTACTACGAAAATTAAGCCTATTATACAGGGTGTCTCATTAATAATTGGAAATATTTTAACTGTAGAATTCTGTGCTCAAAATATTAATATTTAACCCAAATTACTTAGATAAAATGTGGCTCTTTACTGAGATATAGGGTGTTTTATATAAACATTTAAAAATGATTTTTTCCCATTACTTTAAAAATATTTGACGTATTCGTATCATATTTGGCAGGAAGTGTAGACACTGTAAGCCATTATAAATTATGTTAAATACACGTTTCTGGCTACTACCAGAAGCGTACTACAGGGGCAAGTGATTGGTTGACCCTTCACAAATTCTACGCACTGGCGGAATTGCCATTGTAGCACAATTGTTCGATTCTTTAATACTTTCTATGTAAATAGCATACTCTTCCTTCATAACGATAAAGTCATTATTTTTCGAGATATTTAAAGTTAAACATAAAGCTGAACAGTTATTTTGATTTTAATGTGTATTAATTATGTCGGTGTTTTTTGTCATAGAATTTCATTTATTACGCACATGAAACTTTAATCCGTATTAACAAAAAACATAATAGTCCAAGAGCCAGCAACGGATTTCTTACAGTATTTTTAACAAGTCTGTAACTGTTATGGAAGGTCCCTTTGAATATACTGAGAAGTGAACCCGAAGTCTGGCAAGCCTGCGGTGGTGGTTTTAGCCCCCTTGCGTCCTTGAAGGAAGAAAACAAAATAATGTGTCTATGTCAAATTCGAGGTTAGCAGGTTAGATTTTGCGTCAGTCTGTGTCAAAACTGACAAAAAACCTAACCTGGTAACCTCGAATTTGACAGACTTACAGTGCCACCAACTTATTATTTACACGTTTGAATTTCGACAGCCCACTGAGGATCAGTTTTTTTTTTGGATCTCTCGATATTTTACAGTAAATGGTTAAGTTTATTATGCAACTTTATGTGAATCTGGGGTAAACTTACCACCCGCGAAAGCGTCTGTCAATTTTTTTACTTACATAAGATATGATTACCTTTACCATAGCAAAGAGCCAGACTTGTTATTCTACTTTTTTCTTATTATTTTTTTCCATCCTTCAAGGATGCAAGGGGGCCAAAACCACCACCACAGGCTTGCCAGACTTCGGGTTTCCTTCTCAGTATATTCAAAGGGACCTTGCATAACAGTTACACGCTTTTTAAAAATACTGTAAGCAAACCCGTTGCTGGCTCTGGACTATAATGTTATTTAATGAAATTTATTGAAACGAATACATAGATGCATTGTTTTTATGTTGTTTTTAAACTCCCCACCCACACGCCGAGGTAGCTGTGAGCTAATCGAGTCTTTTTATTATAGCGTTAGCCTTCCAACGCGTGCCCGTTCTAATGCCGGTTTACATTATCACAATTTACGACGCTCCAGTTAGCTACTGAGCAACCTTTAAGCTTGTTACATGTTGTAAACGAAGGTTTACTGTTAACAGCAATGTATTTGCAACATGTAAATTTTGAATTTTTGATTGAATACACTACTTTTTCGTGCTGTAGTTCAAAAAAAAAAAATCTAAACGACGGGACGTAGATAGCTCTAATTCTAAATGCTTTATTTCCTAGGTGCTTCTTTTAAATGTTTTAAAGCAATTTAAGCAAATCGTACTTAATAAAGTTTTAAAACAATCTAACTTTAATGTTAATAGCCCCACTAATATTAAACGTTCAGTTTGAGTTTGAGGTGAGCGGATGGCCCAGTGAGCAAATGCTCGGTTTTCAGGCTGCCGGCCCGGCCCGATTTCGGTGACTGTAAAAGGATTTTAAAAATAGTAGGCTCCCCAGCTGCTACGCTAACACTTTTGGTAGTCGTCAACCGCTAACAAAAAAATTCTTTCTCCATTTCGACGGGCAAGGCTAGCCATCTACTCGGCTTACGAGCAAAGAGGGCTCATAGAACGATGACTTTATGAATGGCCACTGGTCTAATATAAGAGGAAGATGAAGGTTTCAGTCTAATTTTAAGAAAATTACTAAAATGAAGTCTAAAGCATTTAGTTTTTGGATTTTGGAAAGCAAAGTTCAGTAAATATTGAAACTAAATATTAAACTTGGAAGTAATAATCGTGAGTGATTTGATAACCCGAATACAAGAAATAGATAATTTTATATCTTCTTCTTCTTCTTCTTCTTCTTAGAGTGTCGTCTCTCTTAGAAAGCTGGTTACCATTACGGCATTTCTTATTTTTCATATTATTGCGAGAAAAACTTGAAGAGACGTGCAACCAAACCAGTTTCTCAAGTTCTTCATACATGATCGTCCCACCGATCTTCTGCTCTCAATCTTCCTTTGCATAATTAAATGTAAAATTATATACCTTTTCTCTTTGTTGTTATGGCCAAAGTGTTCGAGCTTTCTTCTTTTAATAGTGACAGTTACTATTCAGTAACCTTAATTTTCATCCAGTTAACTGTAGTGTTTTGCTGCAGCTCGAATTATTGGAGTTCAGTATACAGCTGTAGCCAAATAAAAAAAATATTAATATTAAAATCCACCTTAATATACCGTGAGTTTGAGTTTCGGGCGTTTCTAGAAAATAGTCTAGATAGGGAGATACAGGAAAGTATAAAACCAGGGCACCGAGGCTGCTAAACACGCTTGGATCCAGCAACCTGTCCAGCCACCTCTAACTGGAAAACCCACCAGCTCCTAAATGCCCTGTACCCTTTCTGTATCCACCTGGGTCAAGGCTCCAACACTGGAGCTCAGAAACGACAATAATATGCTTGCGAGAGAAGTTGCGACAAACATGCAAATTGCTGGGTAATCAGAGCTTACCAGGTTAATTCACAGCCATAATTAATTAAGGATACAACTTACCTGTTATGCGCGCATTTTTCTGTTTATTGGCAAGGTCCTAGAGTATCGTTAGATGAAATCGCAGCTTCCATTCAGACCACGAAGATGCAAATCCTGGCAAAGCTTTCTAATGGGGAAAAAATTAAACACATCGCGGTACTTTGAAGGGTATTAAAAGTATTGCCAGAAACCGTCTGCTACCAGTACTTCTCGATTCACTCTAAAGGAGAACCCTAACTAGAGTTATTTGAAGAAATTTAGCAATATCAGCAGGACACCAAACGTATACACCTTAGCCATTAGGTGCTGTCATATTTAACAGTAGTGTATGAATTAGTCGGCCTATTTCCACAGTTTATATTATTGTAGCGCGACGTTTCGGAAGCTAATTCTGCTTCCGTCATCAGGCATAGTCTTGAGAAGGACTGATTTCGCACTTGGAGTTGGTTAACAGTCGAGCACCCTCTATGAAATTCACAATGGAAATGGAGTCAGATAACAAACTTCCATCCTAGATGTACTAGTACACAGGAATGAGAACACATTCGGTACGAGTGTGTACACGAAACCGACTCACACGGGTAGGTACCTACACTTCGGCTCCAATCATCAGAAAAGTGTGAAATTAGGTGTGGTGAGACGCCTGTACGATAGAGCTGAGATGATATGCTCAGACCAAGAGGACCTGAGAAAAGAAAGAGAAACTATCGCGCAGACACTTAAAGAAAATGGCTACCCAGATATAACAACTAACCTAAACAGAAAAGAAAGGGTAACCAACGAAAACAAAGAAGAACCTAAATATACGGCGGTAATACCATACATACCAGGTACCTCGGACAGAATACGAAGAGCAGGCAACAAATACAAAATACGCACTTCCTTCAAGTCCACAAAAACTCAGGGAAATACTAACTAAAACCAAACCACACTATGAAAACCAACGTTCCAAAAATTGTGTATACAACCTACCATGCGAATGCGGCAGAGCATACATTGACGAAAGTAGTCGACCTCTAAGAGTCAGAACTTCGGAACACGAAAACAACATCCGAAAGGGCGAAACAGACAAATCCAAAATAGCCGAACATGTCTGGAATGAAGACAACAGAATCCAATGGGACAACATTCAAATAGTGGCGAAGGAAGAGAACAAAACTCGACGAAAGCTCAAAGAAGCCATTTACATAGCATTGGTAGAAGAACCGATAAGCCAAGCCAGCATAGAAATGAAACCCATCTGGATGCCAATAATGCGCGAAGAACTAAGACGCAATACAGCTGCGCAGTAAAGATACTACGCACCATGCGCAATAGACTATTCACAATCAAAAAGGAAAGCGTATATATATATAAGTTCTAAACTACATATATTAGATCCCCCGGTGTCTCAGTGGTAAAGCATCCGACTTATAAATCGAAAGGTTCCAGGTTCGATGTCACTTAAAAATCAAATGTCAGGTTTTTGACATTTAAGTGTAAACATAGTGTGTCAAGTACTTGTGCAGTTAAAAACCAACTCCAAGTGCGAAATCAGTCCTTCTCAAGACTACGCTTAATGACGGAAGCAGAATTAGCTTCCGAAACGTCGCGCTACAATAATATAAACTGTGGAAATAAGCCGACTAATTCATACACAATGAGACCACAGTTAGAAAACACTTTCAAATCAAATTAACAGTAGTGTTAGAGTCGCCCGATCCGAAATACAACGCGTAGCGTCAGGTGAATATTCTGCAGTTTAGCCTAGATCAGACCCGAATGCACTTTTATTTATCGTTTGAACCTGTACACACATTGTATAAAATAATTTTAATTTAAGAATTTATTGCAAATTGTATATAAAGAGCAATATATGTATGTTATTCAAACTATTCTTATTCTATCTTCACTCGAACTTACACCGAACTTTGCTTCTGAGCTAACCATAAAAGGCAAAATAGCTAATATTAGAAAGTAATTGAACTAAAATTATCTTAACTAGAGCAAAATTTACAAATTCAAAATATTACAAGTGTTCTTTAGTATTCAACATGTCGCTTAGAAGACTTAAGTGTTCAAGACTACTTAGCTGCAATGTATTAAAGCCTTTACTTTAAATTAAGCATTTATGTATCAAATGCAAGTAACACTGCTGATTGATCAATAGAAGACGACACAATTTAGTAACAATAATCGAATGTATTTATTTTAGAAGTGAAAATTGTATAATTGTTACAAACGATTATAGAGCAAACTTAATTTTTAAACTACAAGTACGTTTTATTTGTCTTTTTAACTTTGTAGTGTCACTTGATTTTGGCAAATAAATGTTCAATTTTAGAGTAAATGCTTTAACATGCTGTTGTCATGCAGTTACTATAACATCAACTAATATATTTTTGTATTGTTTTACAGATTATTCAACACTATAATCAACGAACCAATGAAAATTGTTCAATTTGTCAGAAACGGCCAATCAAAATTGACTGTCATTGAAAACACCTAATGTCACAGTGTTTTCACGCGAGCCTGATTGGTTTCAATGATTTCAATTTAGTGAGTAGCATTTGACTGACATTTCACCAAAACGTCAAAGTCAAATTTTGCAAATCAGCATCATTCTAAAAACTCATAAAAATCATGTTGGAAGCTCCAGTATTGAATTAATAATGGCAAACGTTAAAAATGTGTGCTGTCGAATACTGTTAAAGTCATCTACCCATATTGTTGAATAATCTTTCCAAATACCACTCAAGGCAAAATTTTTTAAGAGAATTTTTTTCGTCAACATTCAAATTATTGAAATTTTCTCTCAACAAAAACTGCTCAAATTCCACTCGACCTGCGGTCTAGCGGAATTTTTAAGTCAGTTTTGGTTTCGAGAAATTTAAATGCAATAATTTGCATGTGAAAGAAAAAAATCTCTAAAAATTTTTACCTTTTGTGGTATTACCGTTGATAATCGATCATGAAAACGCAGCTCCCGTGTTCAGCGATAAATTAACTCACGGTGTTGTTAATTCAGTATATTACAGTAAATTTCAAAAATCTGTCATCTAGTTACTGAAATTAATATGAACATTTGCATGTTCTAACCCTAACGAATCTCACAGAAAGTATAGTATGTATGAAAGAAGCAATTTAAAAATCATTAGTTAAGAGTACCTAATCTGTGGCTTTAGTACTCACGAACTAAAAACTTAATTTTATCTATATGAGATTTTATTATTCGACTGGAAGTAATTAATTACAAATTGTGGAAAAACTAGTTTCAAATCATTAAATTTTATTCAGCAACCATTTTTGGAATAAATTACTTAAACATTACACTATAATAACTACAATGTATATCTTTGGCACATGTTTACTTAAGTATGCAGTTACATAGTATTCGAGCAGTTTGGCACATAACCTACATTTCTAAACGTTGTTTATGGACTAGTTTCTAGTGACTTAGATTTCACAGTTTTAACAATTAACATTTAAATATTAAATGAGGGAAGTATCCGTACCATAAGATACTAATTAATTACATTGCTAGTTTTTGATTTCACTTTGGATTTTTTTAAACATTTTTTATGGGGTACCGTCTAATTGACAGCATTTTCATAAAAAATTAAACTTATAGCTTAGACGTTTTAGTTGCAATTTTTATACTTCTACTTTTATATTTGTTAACTTATAATCATGATTTAAGGCCCATTCAGCGACTAGATCTGAAAACTGGTTGAAGTTGAAGTGTGGAGTTAAGCAAGGACCCATCCGGTTAAGCTCGTCGAGGATTTTGGATGGGGGGCAAGCACAAACATTCGTCATCGAGGGAATCCTCCACCCAGTCAAGGTAATTCACCACTTTTGTGTAAATCCCGGGAAGATTAGGCCTGGCACAACCTCGTCCCCATGAAACGACACCTGGAAGAAGAAAATCCTAAATATAAGATGCATTTTGTTCTAATTAAAAGAGAATATGAATAGTTTTTCCGGCTAGAATTAATAAATAAAAGTATAAAAGTAGATTGGCTTTCAAAGAACTTTTTGATGTAAGATATATATACAATGCTTACCGATGACTTCCATGTTTCCTTCTTGATTTTTCACATGAAGAGGGCCTCCGCTATCTCCCTAAGATTAAATATATGTTTAATATACAATTTATTTTAAACATATTTATTGCATCAATATTAACGCGTTTGCTAAATTCATACTGCATTTTTTGTACGGTTAGTGCCGGTCCTGAATATGACGTACTACACAAAAATGCGCAGAATAAAATTTTATCAAAGTTGCATTCTACAGGTAGTGGAAACATTATTAGCACTAATAAGTAATACTTGTTTTTGTATTTTAGTAATGGGTTACTGTAAGTTCGTGAATCTGTGGTCCTTTTAAATGTTTTCGCAAATATCAAGTTAAAGCGATTTTTATGTGCTTATTTCCAACCACTTTGCCAAACACGTTTTTAACAAAAAAGTACCTGACAGGCATCCTTCTTGCCTTCGGCGTATCCAGCACAAAACATGTTTTCGGAAAGGCGCTGCTCGCCATATCCGGAGTCGTAGCACTGCTTCTTGGACCAGACAGGGACAGCAACCTTTCTGAGGATGGTCGACGTGTCCTCCTTCTCCCCAGTTCTGCCCCAGCCTGCGACTAGAGCCATCTGCCCAGTGTAGTCTACCAAAGCTAGAACGCCCTTGTAAGTTTACTGATTTTCAAAATTTTGGTTGGCAGTTACCTGTAGAGGGCAGGCAGGCCGGTTGCACTTTCGAATCAAACTCGACGGGTTCGTCCAGTTCTAAAACCGAGATGTCGTTATTGTAGCTAGATACGTCGAAGAGTTTGTGGGATTTGGCCTTCTTGATCTTTCTGACTTGCATGGTCGTGAAGCGGTCCTTTGCTTTGCGGTCATGGTCCCCCAGAGCGACTGTGATGGTGCGGAAATCGAGTCTGAAATAGGAGGTTTTATTCCTGAGTATCCTATTACTTTAATCAATCACTAGCTCTGAGTTGATATTACGTAGAAGGAAGTATTAATTTACTTTCCAAGTAATTTTTGCGACTTTAAATATTCGTTTGCTTAAATACGTTATATTTATTAACTACGAAATTCTCACTCTAGTAACAACCCTTTTATGCGCTACATATCGTTGCGATATCGAACCCAAGCCAGTTAAATCAATTCTTTCGCTAGAGGTCCACAATCCCTTTTCTATAACTTTTGGTGGCTGTTGTGTTTCGAATTTCAGAATGGAGTGTGACCAGTACAATCGCCGAGACTAACTGCCACAAAGTCACACCTTAAATGACGTGGCGAGTGGATGTAGAGTCAGGTCAGCTATTTGCGGACCGAACAAGCCTTGTTATGCAGATATGACTGACGCTCTACACTCCGCGAAGAACTTTGGTTTTCGAAACTTTCTGAATTTCGTAATTTCAGATAGGGATAGTAGACCTGCAGTAGTCGAATACAAACTGTGAACTGGAATTATTGGTGCATTATGGAGAAGAATAATTTAATTTTTGGAATAGCAAATGTCGCAGTAAGACTATTGAATCGACGATTAATGATTCAATAATTAACTTATTGAGCTGTTAAATATAGCATATCAAAGAATAATTTTTGATCAAAGGGTGCATATGTTTGTGCCAATACTTCTATCATTAAATTTTGAAGGGGTACATCTACATCCTCGCTTTTGGGATTTATTTTCACAGTAAAAACTCAAACCAACTTGTATTTTTACTTTCCCATACCCATAGGTATAGGGAAGTCTTGGAATCATGAAAATTTTGGAAATCGAGATTTTCACAGAAATATCCGTTTTGGGCCTCTAGAAACCCAAAAAAGTGGTTTTTAAAAAATGTCTGTCTGTGTGTGGGTGTGTGGGTGTGTGGGTGTGTGGGTGGGTGACGCTCCTACAGCCGAAAGTATTGCTCAGATTTTGATGCGCTTTGGAATGCGGGGGTGTATCGAAAATTCATCGACAAAATAAGCTTTTCAAAAAAATTCGAAACCGGAAGCGGAAGTTACGCATGTTTTTTTGGTATCACTGTTTTCTTGATTAAAATTTTGAAAATTTTATCGCGGATAACGATAGAGGGTCATAAGACAAATCTGTTAGTTTTTTTCCGAACTCTCTAGGTTTAAAATAAAGGGCGCTATGATTTTTTGAAGATTTTGAGTTTAACGCCCTATTACTCAAAAACGGATGAATCGATTCAATTGATTTTTTTTTCTGAATAGTATATGAAGGCTATCATGAGGTGATATAAAAAGTGTTTTGAAAAATATTAAGGGGCCTAAATTAAAAATTTTCAAAATTTTGGAAATTTTCTAAAAATCATTTCTCAAAAACTGCCCACAGGAATTTGTTTAAACTTCATACACTGATACCCCGAAAAGGGCTATCGATCTGTTTTTAAAGAATCTCATGAATTATCTGTGGCGCCCTCTACAAAGCTTTGAAGTTTGAAAATTTAAACCCCTTTAATTAATAAACAAAACAAGATAGGTAGCTAGGGTTTTCACTGAATTGCTCAGTGTATAATGGAGCATATGAATATGCAAAAAAATATTACACTCGTGGATATATGTAAGCGCACCGGCCCCCTCCCCCCTCTATTTTTAAAAAAATTTTTTATTCTAACGGTTTTTATATTTTTGCGTCAAAGAATCTTTTTCCGCGAAAATAAAAAAATCGATTTTGTATGTCCTAGAAAATATAATTTCCAGGTACTTAGAAAATTTCACGTCGGTGCTACAGCCGTTTTGAGGAAAATAATACATAAACTAGCACAGTGGCGGCTTGTCCACTTGGCGCCATCTACAGAAGCTCGGTGGTCACGTTTTGAACTACACATTCTTTTATATTTACCCGCAATTTACGTGAAAGTGTAAACGCTTATCACGGTGAAGACGTGAGTCATCGAGTTGAAATTTTGATATGTTGTAAAGACTGTTGAATAAAGACGATATGAACAGTTTCCAGTATGGGAAAGTCCATGGAGGTAGTCACGTCCACTTTTTTATATGTATTTTCTAATGTTTTAAACTTAGGCAGATTGCATTTTAGAATTATAAATGTTCAGAAAGACGGCCCTGGATAATGAAAGCATTGTGAATTTAAATTTGTGTTTGTGTCGCTATATATACAACGTTCCAGCAAGCAGTGGGTGCGGGGTGTTTTAACACAGGCAGATTTAACAAAGAAGAATGCAGTCCAGTGTTGCCAGGTCTAGGGACGTTTTTCTAGATCTAGGGATATTTGTACTACTTTAGTGCAAACAATGTTGTTGCCAAAATCTAGGGAAAACAAATTTATTTAAAAATTGCATCTATAATTAAGTTTCTCAAACTGGTTTTTTAATTTATTTTTCGATTTTTGCTGGAAGTTGAAACTATGCAAAATTTTATTTTCACTGGAGTGTCCCTATTGGATTAATTTTTAAATTAATTTAATTAATAAAGTGTTATTTTAACCTAGTCATCCCCTTCTGTTGAAATGTTAAATAATATCGCCCATAGCATAAGAAACTGTAAGTAATGGTAAAATATGTATGTATCTAAATAAGGTAGAGGACCATGTGTATCACGTTTAGAGTTTTGCCTTTTCAAATTCTGTATGTGGAATGTTATGAATATATCTCGAACGCTTTCTTTTATCATAATTTAATGAAAGGTTCTTTATACTTCTTCGATTTATTCCCTGCGCAATACATGCCATTACATAAATTTAATGGTTGGAGATCTATAGAAATCTAAAGAACTTTTACTAAAAAATGTAGGGGAAAACGTTTGATCGACTTGGCAAAACTGAGGCAGTCGTGAGCCTTCCATGATTGAGGGCGGACTTGCAGGCGACTTCTACCCAACTGCATTGTGCGAGGTCGCCTTGAGGCAAAATAATTAACAGCGGCGTAAGGCCTCCAGTAAATCGTGTGCTACACACAGTTTTAAAGTGCAACCAACAAGCGTTTAGCAGGTGTACAGGTGAGTATACAATATTGTGCTATATCCATTGCATCCATTTGAAGACGCTAATTTGCACCGCATTGAAAGGTGCATTTATCACGGGTTGTGACGTGATTCTTACAAGCGGCGCTCAAGCAATCGGAAGTTCCCACTTCTCAAAATTACGCCAACCAGGAGAGGGTGACGCAATCGATGATGTGCTGAATCCAAGTGTATACAGCAAATTTCCAGGTAAGGTGTTTTCGGGCCAGATTTATAAAGTTGCGTTCAATTGCGAGCTTTTGAAAGCATGAAGAAATGTGTTTTATCAGCAAATAATGTGTGTATTTTGCATGTGAATTTAAGCAAGACCAGCTTTAAATAAGTATCAGCTTCAGAAAATTTTGACATTGCATTTTTCGTTAAAAACATTTATTTTGTTTGCGTTTATAAAGACAATTCATTTAACGCAATTTTTTATTAGATTTGATGTATGTGTTGCAAATAGACTCAGCAGTTTTTATTTAATTTCCTGTGATATAATTTGTGTTTTCTTTGATTTAATTAGTATTTTCTTCAATTTGGTCTGCATTCTTGTGTTTTCATGTATTTATTTGTGTTTTGAAATCAATACATCGATGCGAACAAATTAGCTTTTATTTTGCATTATTTAAAGTCGCTTTAAATTGGACAACGTTTGGAGGGGTAAACATATTTCTGTTTTGGTAAATAATGATCTTTCATAAGCCACCAACTGGGAAATATTAGGAGTGTTTCATGTGCACTGAGATAGCTAACCGAATAAAAAGGACAAAGAGTTATTCAACTATTAGGGCGTACGGGACGTTCAAATTGAATGTATTCACGCATAGGCGAACAGAAGAACCATTTCAGTTTGGTGCTCAACTAATGGATGAACCAACAAAAACGAAACATACCGGGTAATCCAGTCACTAAAGGGCTTCTACTAGGGGGTATTAAATAAGTAATATCCAATAAATAGTACTTACCCTTCAATGCAGTGGGCTGCGGTTAGTAGATGTCTTTTTGTTATTAGCGTTGCTCCGCAGAAAAACACCCCGTTCTTGGAAAGTCCCGCCAGCCAGGGAAATTCGTGAATTTTCGTGATGTTGCCACCTACAACCCTCATTTGTCTGTTGCTCATGCCGCATACTGAAACAGTGTCGGAATTGGTGTAACCGAGAATAACCTTTCGGAGCTATCAAGGAGAGGTTTTGGGGAAGTTTGTAACTAATCACAAGCTTAGTCTAATTTTTGAGTACGTAGAGGTAAGACACTTCTGATTAGTACATATTCAATATGTCCGTGTAATAACTGGGCAAGATGAAAAAGTGTAGTTAGAAATATTAGAACTGATATATTACAATTCTGGAAAACTTAGTAATTATTTAATAGTTATGATTAGAGTTTAAATGGTTTCAAATAACTTAAAACTATTTTGATATAATAAAATAAAATAAAAAAAGGTGCGCTATGCGAAAATAAGCTATGACAAGAGGGTTGATTTATTAAGGTTTACATTTTGTTTTTAACTATGACAAAGTAGTTGTACATTAGTTTTTCTCGTGAAATATTATATATTTCTACAAAATTAGTGAAGGTAAACCTGAAATCTACATTTATAGTAGTCTTTACCTGGTTATTGCTATCGTAAAATTCAAAATAATGAGATCTACACAAACACGCCGCTGGACATTTCTCTAAATTGGGGAGTTTCTAGCTTAAAATCAATTTACGTAAATTGCGATATTATTACTATAAAGCAACTTTTTTACAAATATTATAACCATAATCACTTAGGAAAGTTTTATTAAGAAATCGGTTTTCTTTAAAGGTTCTCAACGCGCTCTCTGAAGAGGTGCACGAAAGTAAGCTAGTTACAGGTTTCAAGTTTCAAGACATTGGGAAAATCTAAGAACACCTCAAAGGTGGCAGCACTCCCAAAGTGTGGGAGCAATTGACTACTTTTAAATTTACAATGAAAACTGTCGAAATTATTCAATAAAAAACAATTAGATATTTTGATGCAATGCGACACTTCAGCTGCCTTTACGATGTGATAACTTAATGTTGTTATTTTGATATGTGCAATGAAAAATATTATTTGTGAGCGATTGCTAGTGAGGTTTCCATTTTTGTAGAGCTTTTTTGCAGTTTTTTAATTAAGCAAAATCATTATCTTGTCTTTGATATTAAGATGTGGATTATAAATAATACAACTTGTGTAAAAGTTGAATAGAAGTTGTCTTTTTTTATTACATAAAATAGTAATTTACTTATATACAAGTTTGATTGCAATTTCTTATTACTTTAAAAACATTATATGCTGTCTACCCAGATTGTGTGTCGGAGTAGGAACATTTGTTTATTTTAGGTTTTACAAACGAATTTTAGGGGAAATAAAGTTGTGCTTATAAAAAATATAAGATATATATTATGAAACAAAATATACTCAAACACAAGCTACCTTTAGTTTGCATTTAAAAGGGAAAAGCAAGCAAAGTGTCTTAGAATTGCAAGATGAGCAAATTGTGTACATATTTTCAATTTAAATATTTATATTTTTAAATTTTCCTTAATACATATGCATGTTATTTTGATACCCTGTATATTAGATATTCCTTTTTGGAAAGTGATTCATTTTTTAATGAGCACAGCTTTGTTTTCCTCTAAAGTTATTTTTGTACAATTCAGAGCTACACTGTATGTTGGTATTTGATTTTTCCAATAATTCCTTATAATTACTCGTTTTGATGATCTAAACTTTCTAACAAAAATCATAGAAAATGAAAATCTTACCACAATCGCAATCCCGACGTCTGGTTATAAAGTTGTCATCTTCATATTCTTTAGGTTTTCTCTGTGTGCTTGAACTCTGAAAGCAGTTTCATTTGCAGTTCCACATAAATTCGGTTTAGAATACTAAGATCAGGCAGTACTTAAAAATTGCATCAAATATTTAGAAATGTTATCGCATTCTTCGTAAAATAAAAGCGAAGTTACCTCCAAGGGGGCACTGAGAACACCGACACTGACTAGAACGGATAGTAATCCAACAATTTTTGCGGCGAACATTTTCAACTTTGCTGTTTTCTCACTAATACTAGTTAACCCTAATAGGACACAAGCCAACTCCACACTAATTAGTAGGCATCAGCCGGGAAGTTTTTATACATATTGTGTATTGTTTCAATGTTATTTGGGGGGGCTCGCCTTGACCATCTTAATCTGCTCCACACCCACTCCCTATCTTTCAATGTCTAGGGATGAATACGCGTGCAAGGCCGATGCACATGCATGACACAGTTACGTAATCGCCTGCCTAATATGTGGTTTCGCCAATGTTACTCGATAAGCTGATGATCCACTTTCATGATGGATTGGATTTGTCAATGCCAGGTGACAAACCATCGTGGCATTGGCGCGATTATTGTGTTTGGGCGGCCAAACTCTGAGAACTGCGTTTCAGTTTGGTGGCTGATAGAAAATTGGTTTTCTTTGGTTAGCCGTGCTGAATAGGCGAGACCAAGGACCCAAATGCACAAAACAAAATTATGAAACAGACACATTAAACTATATATTTTGGTTATTTACTCAACTATAGAGTTTGAATTTGTAATACTTGACTCTACGATTTTTTTTAGAAATGTAGCAGGAATATTAACAAATAAACTCTTCTATAAGAAAAACGTATAATTCATATACTTACCAAATTTATACCCTATTAGTTAACTATCCGAGTGCGGTTTGTTTTTGAAGTTGCTTTTTGAATTTAATCGGGTATAAAATCTGGTGACTTCCAGATCATCTAGGAATTTTAGTTATTGCAAGATGTTTCCTTTTATTGAAGTCTTTATTTAAGGGTTGAGTTGGATATATGTTGGCCTTGCAATATTAGGTTTTAATAACAAAAATTTCTCATTTTCAATGCTCTACAATGTGACAGAAGCTCTCATGCAGTTTTCGGTTGTTTTGCTAGAGAACAATTTCTTTTTCTTCTAACTTCTAAAAGAGGTTGACAACCTGTTCTTTGCCACATTATTAGACAAAGTAAATGCATCGTTTTTTGGGTCGCCTAATACCTCTTCTCACCTAGGTTCTGTCTATATGTAAGTTCAATTCACTTCTTCTGTGCCCAATCACTAATGCTTTCAATTTCCCTTATATCTTGTTCTCCCAGCCCAATACATCAATGTCTATAACTTCCATCGGTTGTCTACTTTTTGATGTTGATGTTCTTTGTGGCATGCTTTATGTTGTGCTTATTATGGCTTGCGGTATTTGCTTTTCCTATAATAGGTTTATGTCATTCAGTTGGATGCTATCAAAGATTATTCTCAGATCAGTAGAACACACATACAAGATTTTATTGATTCTAAAGTTTTTTCTCTTAGTTGCTGTATTGTAGATACTATTTCATTACATGATCCTACACTACGAAGCGGTTTCGTTCATCTTGTGTAACGATACGTTTGTTTGGTTTCTTCTTCGGGACGTTAAAGGTAAATAAAGCGTATTATAGGCCTTATTGATTTTTAAGGCTTTGACGGCCATTGTCATTAAGTAACAAACGACTTCCGGGATTGGACTCGCCTCTGACGTGGTTCACACGTTGAGTTACCGTGCTCTTCTATCCCTTCCAGTGCAAAGAGTTTCGCCTCTGGCGTGGTTAACACGTTGAGTTTCCGTGCTCTTTTGCCTTTTCCTCCTGATGAAGCCCCTTACGAAAGCGGGCGAAACGTTGAGTTCTTCGATCTCAATCATGACAGGGTCCAATCCCGGAAGTCGTTTGTTACTTATAGGCCTTATTATTTTAATTAATAATTAATATGCTTGTTGGTTTACCTTGCCATCTCAGTATATTCTCTTAAATAACCAGTCCAACTTTAGCATTCTCGAGCTGAAACTGACCTTAAACCATATAGACAATAAAAGCCAGCTTGTTTACTACACATATCTGGACTCTAAAACACATACAAAATAATAAAGAAAATCAAAGAAAATAGGATTATACATTAAAATAAATGCCCAACTGTTGACCCTTCTAAAGTGAACTAATAACAACGAAACTACGAGCAATATTACGCGTATTTAGCAGTCAAATCAACCAGTGCAATCATAATTGATATACATAAAGCAATGTTGTATTGGAGCCGAAATAGCTGTCTTTAAAAGCACGAACACTAAAATAAATGAAGCCGGTACTGTCTGAAGTCTGAACCACTTTTTGCAGGTATCAAATTACCTGTTGCTACTAGAGCCTGTAAACTGCTGTGTCACATATTCGGCTCGCACTGGAGAGTGCCATCCAAAGCTTGAGTGACTCCTATGTGAATCCCACATGAAGGCAGCGAGGTTGTTGGCTCTGGCGCCACTCGACGTATCAAATACACCTTCGGGTGTGTCACAATTCGCGTACCTGCTATGTCCAGGATGCAAACGGTGTTTCCTGGACACACCAACGTCGTCTTGTGGCATCCACAAACACTTATGAGCTGTAACCATTTATTGAAAGGCTTCTAGCCGTGAGCACGTCTCGCGAACAGGCTTTGAGTTGCGTTAAAATAAAGCTTCAGTGTATATGATTGGACTTTCATTCTTTGCTATGCTATATTACAACGTTTAAACCAAACTCACAATATAAAAGCATGCAAATACTTATTGGGTATGAATGTAAACCTGAAAGCAAATCATACAGGCAAGGAAGCTAGATTCTCGTTGCACCTTTCTTGTTATATGCTATTTTAGTTGTTTTTTATAATTTGTGTTGTAATTTTCAGGGTGTATTTACGAGATCTCTATGCAGTTTTAGGTTTGATCTTGTCGCTTTTATTATACACTGGGGTTACTGAGGTATTTATTTTTTTGCGAAAAGTTTTTTGAAAGAGTTTGGCGATTTCCACCTTCATATTTTAGGAGTTCGTTATAAGTTTCGCCTTTACCAGGTGCATTGCAGTTCCTTATTTGGCTTATAGTTTTGGCAATTTAATCTTTGATTATTTCGACCTTGGCTTTGTTTGTGGTCATCATCATGCGGTCCCATCTATTCCACTCCTGACAGAAGAATCTATAAAACAATTATAAAAAGTATAAGTACGTGTGGGTCAGAACTTTGGGTAATAAATAAACAATTTCGACAAAAGCTCAGATCAATGGAACTATACTGCTGGAGACGTTGTTGTGGACAAACATGGCTGGATAAAGTGAGAAACGAACATATCAGAGTAAAAATGGAAGTGGATACTGATATAATAGAAACGATTGAAGTAAAAGACTGTGGTGGTAGGGACATGTAGAGACAATGCTAGAGGAGAGATGGCCAAACCAATTTTGGAAATGGCAACTATAAGAACGCAGAAACGGAGGAAGACCGCTAAGGACACGGTTCAATGAAGTACGAGAAGCCATGGTAAGTATAAATTTATAGGAGTGGCAAGACAGAAAAGCATGGCGACTAGGATGCGAGAGACGGCGACACCCGTAACGAGCTCTATATTTCCAGCAAAGTTATTTTAATAGCTTTTGCTGGCAAATCCGAATCAACGTTTTAGATTCAAATAAAAAATCAGTTTATATTATCGAGCATATTATGTGTTGTTTTTATGAATACATGTTACCTAAAGCAGTTATTTTTTCTCGACTCAGTTGACTACTTGCTGTTTTTAACACTAGATAGCTATTCGGTTTTCTTTTTCGAGATCTTCTGTCAGTAACTGCAAGTGCAGGAAATTGATCCAAGCCATAAATAAAATTCCTCTGAAATTAATTTACACATATAAGCTGCGCTTTGTTGTCTACTTCTGCATTTTAAAAATTATCGATCTTAGAAAGCACCCTTTTCCACAGGTATTTTTTTACTGATACTGTGATGGTAGTTACTTGTATTTTAGAAATTCAAGTTTGCTCTCAAGAAATTTTAAATATTGTTTCCTTTTGGCTAGTTTTTCGCTTATTAAGAATGTGGGAAGAGTTGAGGACAAGTCCTATAAACTCTTATTACTTAATAAATATCATAACAAACATTTGTGTACAGTGTGTATTGGTACCTACTAAGAAAAAAACCCAAAAAAGAAAAAATCCCAAAAAAAATTCTTATAATAAATATATGGTCCAGTCTGTTTGTGAAAATGCGTTAACCGTTAGAGCTTCTACAACATCACTTGGTAGGTTGTTCCAGAAGTCAAAAATTCGGTTCTCCAAAAAGTGTTGTCTTGTCTGGCGCGATACTGTTCGTGCACTAACTTGTACATATGGCCTCGAAGTCTATCGTCAGCATTTAACACGAACAATGACGCCATGTTCACAGAAAACAAATTGTTCACTATTCTGTAACTTATGATTAAGTCTCTCCGAAGACGCCTTTGCTCAAAATATCCTAGGTCCACGATCGCAAGTTTTTCTTCGTAAGAAGGACGATTGGCACCGTAGAACATTCTTGTTGCTCGTCGTTGAGTTGATTCTAACAATTCCACATCTCTAAGGAGTACCGGGTCCCACACGGGTCCAGTATATTCAAAAAGCGGTCTGATGTATGTGTTATAAAAAATCTTGGTTGTATGTGGAGATGGCCGAGAGAATGCTTTATGGCATATTATTCAATTTTTCAAATCAAACGTAACAGAACACAAACAGCAAAAAGGCCAAATCTGCCTAAGTATTCTCGTTCTCAAGATGCTCAAACAACACGAACCATCAAAGAGCATGTCCATCAAGCGGGTTTTTGCTCGAGTTCACAAGGTGCAAAGAAAATTAAGCCAGGGAATGCTGGGTGTTCATCTACAAATACTACGCGGTCTAAGCCGAAATTAAGGAGAGATAGAATGAAAAACACCAAAGAAAAAGTAAAACTATACTCTTTCCATCAAACGGCAAGGGAAACCAGAGCTTTGAAATTGTGGAGAATGTACTTGATGATAAGAATAATGATAAAAGCAGCAAGAAACAATACATGATTAGCTTCTGGTGCTTATGGGAAGAAGGAAATGGTACAATTGCTGTTACAAGATCTATTAGAGTGACAATAAAACAGATGGAGCTCAACATTTCTTGACACTTCTTGGCAGTGCCACGATTATCAGAAATATCACCCTTGTTCAAATTGTGAAAAAAATCGACTCTTTTTCGATCTGTTATACCGACGACCAAACGTTCTTTATTAAAAAAAAAGAATAATTCACAAACCAATCGGTTGTATTTATTCAAATTATCCTAAAAAAATCGGATTTTTAAGAACATCAAATCTATGGAAGATAATATGCCCGATGTTATTATGGAAGTTCTTCAGGAGTCAGCTCGCCAAACTGTTCCATCTATGTCACAAATCTCTGCGTTTTTAAGGTTAATTGTTGTGGGAAAAAGAATGACTTTGCTAGACAAAATCAGTGAAGAAAATTACACTCTCTGTACCGTAAAATATTCCTTGGCATTTTAAATAAAAACTATCTCAAATAATTCGACCTTTCTCCATGGAAAATTTGTGTTCATATCAGTTTGTTCTGCAATCAGGACCAACAGCTACCACCGCCACTTCCTATTCGTTGCTTTCAATTTTCCTAAACGTTTCCATTCATCGTTAGTGCATGAAATTATTGCTGATCTGCCGTTGTCTAGACTGCCAGCAGGTGTAACGCAAGGTTCGCTCGTTTGTGGGTTACTCAGATAAAATTGTAAATATTGTTGTCTAGCTCTATGGGTCAATCGTCCTTTACACAATTCTACTCCGTAGGAATATTTGGTGACCTACTTGGACGGAGTCGTTTAATTATTCGGCTTAGGGATTAGCATTCGGCTGCAGGTTTATCTCACCGCAGGGTCAGCTGGAAAAGCTCGGAAAAGATAATTTGGCAGTAAAATTGTTTGAATAAGACGACACCGCCGAAGGTGAGTTCGGTTTTATTTAGTTATGAACGTAGCGCATGCTGTGATTATGAGATATCTAAGTCAAGGTGATGGATAATTATTGTTTGCCATGTATATTTCTTCCTTGAGTTCTAGGAAAAATTTTACTGCGTTTCTTAAGCTAATGCTAATTAGAACGCTATCTCAGCGTGAGTAATCCCCGCATTATGGTCTAAAGCAGCGGTTTTCAACCTTTTTCGGTTTCAATCCGAATATCCCAACTAATCATATAATTAGCTTTATTTGGAATATTTATTTTGATAGCAGTTTTAGATCAGAAGAATGCCTAATGATAAGGTTTTCTATCCAACTAGATATACTAGGTAAGTCTGGAAAGAGGCGATTGATTTTAAATTCAAGATATGTTTAATGTAGTACTGCTTGTACTGTCTAGAACTATTTTGCTTCTGAGATTGTATTCAGCTTGCCGGAACGTAATTAAATAACCATTAATTAGAAAAAGTAACTGTACGAAGCGTTAGTGTAAAAATAGTCGATAATACAATTAGGTAAACATATGTAGGATCAGTGATAACAGGTGATGCTTTATGTATATCCGGAACAACGAAAACATTTTTACAACGTTCCTGTAGGCTTCATTCTTATGGAAACCATAAAAAATATGCAGAAAGTGACTTCTTTCTTCACAAAATTGAATTATCATTGATGCAAACAATTTTCAGTGTTTAATATCTTTATGCTAAAGGAAAATTGTGTTTCTTGACTTTGTACATTTTAACTTTTTTAATATTGCAGCTACGAGTAGATGTTTTCAAGTGAGTAGTAACAAGCAATGCATTTTATTAACATTTTCGTTCCCCTTCGACGGAGATCTGTTATGGCGATAACTGAACGACAGACTGGCTGTTCATATCACGAAATTGTGCTCGTCAATCCAATTCAGAAGACCGGCTTTCGATTTGGAATATTTTGAATAAAAACATTTTTAGGGAAATTTCTACAGGAACTTCGAACGCGAACATAATCAGAATTGATTGTATGTGCACTCGTTCTATTTTTAAACAGAACAGAGTATTACAGGCAAGCGAAGAGCAACATATCGAAATGAACAATACTTAGGTGAGGAAAATGTTAGTAAATTCTGAATACACAAATATAAAAACTAAGTTAGTAATAAGTCAAGTTGTGTAATTGCTACAAGCTCGCTAATCACTCTTTTTGAATAGCGGTGACATTTCATGATACTATGAATTTAATACTTTTTAAATGTTTTGATAACTTAATAATTCTGCTGTCAATTGCAATTCTGTAGTTTTCCTGTTTTTAATTGATTCTAAAACGACACGACATTTTTATCTTGACGAGATTTATATTATGGGCATCTTTAGTTTCTTGCTTCGCTTACGTACATGTAAATAAATAAAATATGAAGTAAATTATCAAAACTAATTTACCATTCGCAACGTATACTAGCACAAATTGGTCAAAACAGCCATGTAACGCTAAGGCGACTATCGATATAGTGTAGGGGCCCAACTTTGGAAACTCTTGTATACAGTGCTCTCCATTGCCCGTTCTATTGGAAGTTGCTTAAATTTGATTATCTAGACTTCCTAGCTCTTCGTGATCTATAATTTTTAAAATTTTCTGTTTGTTAAGTAAGAAATGACTTCCGGGATTGGACCGTGTCATTATTGAGGTCGAAGAACTCAGCGTTTTGTCCACTTTCGTAAGGGGCTTCATCAATCGGAAAAAGCAAAAAGAGCACGGTAACTCAACGTGTTAACCACGCCAGAGGCAAAACTCTTTTGCAATGGAAGGAAGTTTCGCCTCTGGCGTGGTTAATACGTTACCGTGCTCTTTTTTGCTTTTTCCTTCTGATAAAGCCCCTTACGAAAGTGGGCGAAACGTTGAGTTCTTCGACCTCAATAATGACACGCTCCAATCCCGGAAGTCGTTTTTTACTTAATGACAATGACCGTGAAAGCCTTCGAAATCATTTCTGTTTGTTACAATTTAAACGGCAGTTAGCAAATCCAAAAATGCAAATAGCTAGCCACAGTAGGACACGGGCTGGGCGTTAATCTGAAAGTGTAGGTGTTTCTGCCTAAAAGTCAATTAGAGAGGGCCGTAAAACATATGTACAGATAATTTTTCCCGTTACTGAATCATATATTCTGGGCTAAAGATGTAGGTGTAGTCATTAACGCACGAGGAGGTCAGGACGTTGCAATTTAGTAAAGTCTGGATTACTGCATTAAGTAATCTATTTCATACCTAATTCGCGTATATATTGAGATGAATGCACATTTTGAATAATAATAGTACATTGAGTTCATTTTGAATAATATAAAATAGGGGTTTTGACTGTGGTGTTAATGAACTATTTGTGAAAATTCGTAATACTTAGGAAATAAAATTAATGAAGAATTTAGAAATAAAATACAGTAATTTGATTTGGTTTAACATTTTACTTTATTAAAAGAGAAGTTTTAGCTATGAGCTGATGTATTAATTTTGAATATGAGAAAATACAAAGAGTTATTTGATTTTACTTGGAAAATTAAATTTATTAAGAATATTTTGGAATAAGAGGTTGAGTACAAAGTAATAGAATACGAACTGAGAAGTCAAGCTAATCTGATATCTAAAAAATCATTAATAGTAGTAGAACAAATTAAGGTTTAATTTTAACATCTACAATGTAACAGATAGAAAAATTGAAAAACAAATGATGTAACTATTTTAAGAATTAATTAAGGAATCAATAACGAAAAATTTGAAATAAAATAGATATATAATTGTGTAAATACGCAATACAACTCATTAGAATACTAAACAATTTTAATAAAACGTAAAGGGGTATGTTAATTACGCAATACAAGTAAAATAAATAGTCCAAGGCAAGATTTTGGAATAACAAATATAATTAAAACTGAGATTGAAGAAAGCAGAACCAATTGGGTGTGTAGCAGAGGTCCAATACATTGCAGAGAAGGTGCCATTGTAGGAGCTACGAAGGGCTCTAGTCCGAGGGCGTACAGGAGTTTTGGTGCATTGCAGAGAGAAAGGGCTGTACACAGAATCATAGGTGGAGGCTACAACTTGTCAATTAGAGTTGGATAGATTGTTAGATGGTGAAGATACAATAAATACCTCGTCGTGCTGGAGATGCTGTCCGTTGTTGGAAATGGGAGCCGTCAATAGGGCTGCAAAAGGTGTGGAATTTTGTTGGAGTTTGGAAGTGTCTGTGTAAAGTAAGTGGTTAAGTTGAAGGTATCTGCATAAATACAAAGTGATTAATTAATATTAAGAAATATATATTATACAAAATAAAGTACTTACCCAGATTACAGGAATTAATGCTGTTGGAATGTAAGGGTGTCATATTCGCTTGATTGTCAGTTTGACGTTAAATTTGGAAACATAATGACATAAGTATTTTAAATATAAGTATCAGACAAGTAAAAACGTACTGAATTCACCTGAGATAAGAGTTGAAGTGTTATCCGAGATCTAGTAAGTAATATGAACAGGATTGATAAATTAAAAAGGGCATAGTTTTTATTAACTTTGAGTGGTGTAAATTTTTAATAAGATTCTCATAACATATATAAAGTATAGTTTATACACTACAATATGCACCTTTATATCATTGTATAGAGTACAGAGAAACACAATGGCAATATTGAAACGTTGGATTGAAAGCACACAAAATTCAAGTGAAATAGTAGACGGTCAAAGCTAGTCTTCAATCAATATCCGGGGAGATAATGCGCTAACGTTGACGTTACGGGTTACAATAAGGTACTATATTTATACGAGAAAGCTTGTCCGCCATTTTGAGTTACTGAAAGTGGCGGCAAATTAAAATTCTAGTTACTTTCCAAATAGCATACGGTAAGTCGAAAAAACAACGATCATGCCATTTAATTTTATCCGTCTGAAAAAAGATTGGTTTTGAAACAAATAAAAAGAAAGCAGAAAAAATCGAAACGATAACACTGTTAACTAACACGCACGTGGTTCAAACTAGAGAACTTTAATATAGTCCAGTCAAATGGTAATTCGAGGTGGAAAGTTCTGGTGTAATTGGTTTTAGTGGGTTACTTTATGTTTTTTGGGGTGCTGAGCACGAATCTGAAGTTGTCAAACAAAATTTTTTTCGGCAAATATGAGAAAACATAAAAATCCACTAAAAATCACAGTTTGTTTTAGTTTTTGGCTTATAACTTGCAAAGTAAGCTTTTTACGCAAAAGATGACCCTATAGTAAAATAAAGACGAGAAATTTTCCTACAATTCATGTTGGTACCATTTTTTTGTACGACATATGGTTTCCGCGCTAAGAGGCATTGAAAAACTGCCGAAAATCAGTAGATTTTGGAAAATAGCAAAAATAGTATATTGTGTATCTAGGACGAAAAGCGTAACATTCCCAGACGACTGTGAATATTGTTGGGCGAGGCGAAAGCCGAGCCTAACAACACAGGAGTCTGGGAATGTTGCTTTTTGTCCAAGATACACATACTATTTTTCCGCCGATCGATACGGGTAATTAAAAAAAATAGGAAATAGTACTCGAATATTCCCTGCCTAGGCCGGGAATATTATTCCTGTACAGTTGTATTGTAAATTACCTAGCAACGGCTGATGTAATTAAATGTTTGAATGATTCCTGTACAGTTTTATTGTAAATTGCCTAGCAACGGCTGATGTAATGGAATGTTTGACTTTGCTCAACAAAATTGTGTCAATAATGTGACAATTCTAGTACGATTGGCGGAAAACACATTTTTTGCAGCCTTTCCGTTCATAGCACTAAAACTAAGCATTTCTCTGTAAATATTATCCTATACTTCAAAAGAGCAGATAAAATTATGTACAATTTATGTGTAAATAATTTTTTCGGACTTTCAATAGTTATGAGAAAAGCAATGACGGATGCATGAAGTAGTCAGTCGCCTCCTTATTGGAGGCATATACTTAAATGCATCATTATACGTCTGCGCAGATATATAAAACGTTAACCTTAGGTTATATAGGTGCAACAAAAAGATAAATAGCGATTCATGGTTGATTAATATGAAAACTGTGTAATGTTAATCAATATAATAAAACAGGTATGTGACGTATTGAGCTAGCGGACTATCTTGTGACCTTCAGCTCTCCCTGTTTCTGCTGATAGAGATATGAACAGATATTGCTGCTGATTCTTAGTACCATGATAACTGTTTAAAAAATCTGTACATTGGTAAGCCCAAGGTTGATGTGAAAAACAAGGTTGGCCCTTATGCTAAAGAAATTGGGAGAACATTTTTACGTTTATGGAAAACAGTGATGAGGAATGTCAGTTTTCATTAGGCCAGTTAATAGCTCAGACAGAGGGTGAATACCTTCCCCAATGGAAAACAGTAATAAACCATCTACTGGAGAGATATGGGGAGGAAGGGAGGATGTAATCATATTTAAAGATTAAACAGAATACGATCGTATGTTTCAAACATACTGGCCAGATGCGTGGTACACCGAAAAACGTCTTCGATTAGCTGAAACAACGGCTGTTATAATTCTTGAAGAGATAAGATCTGTAGCGTGTGTCGTTGATGATTATCTTCCTCCAGATTCTTTCTTGCACGAAAATGAAAGCCTTGTTCCTGAGGTTCTCAAACTTTTCTTTGAAATGCTGATTCTGAAGAAGAACCGTGAGGACAGTAATAAATGAAAAAAAAAGTTTTAGCCATTTCACAGTGTTATTAGCGTTGTCAGACCTAGTTCTTTGCCTTACAAATTGGACTATGAGCTTTTTTTTTATAAGAAGTATGGGTCACGAAAACTAATTGATATTATGTCAGCCTTGGGACTTTGCACCTTTTATTCTGAAGCTGTTCGTTTGGAAGTGTCAGTAATCATGAGACCATCTTTACAAATAGACTCCGCAGCTTTCTATCAATCCGTTCATGAGAACGCGAATTTTAACACTCGTACACTGGATGGGTATAATACCTTTCATGCAATGGGGTATATACATTTGATAATCCCATACATATATACAGCTTTACTCACTTCCGTAGAACAATGAAAATCTATGAATCAGCAAGCATCTGTGAACACTTTCGACCAGCCGAGGCTGGCTTAGGAATGAAGAAGATCCTGAACAATGGGGTCGGAAGAAAACCACAGATGGTCTGGAGCCAGTAACCACGCTAGAACCACCAGCACCTCAAGCCGTTTTGAAACTTATTTCTTGCAAATGCAAGAAGACCTGTCAGAAAAACTGTGGATGAAAAAAGCAGGCCTCAAGTGCTCCAATATGTCTGTGAACTGCGAAACCAGTTGCAATAACATGCCTCTTACTGAAATCGAAGAATAAGGGGATGACCCGGAACTTCCTGAAGTACTTGAAGGTAACTATGCATAAATAATTCCATTTCACCTTTATTTTTTCACTCATTCACTTTTATTTATGTGTTCAAAATATGTATCCTAATACAACTATTCAATGTTCAATCAATTAAAACTAAGTCATTAATTATATTTAATTTATTTTTTTAGATGTAGAAGAACTGGAAGGCATCCCTGCAGAAATCATGGAACCTTTGACCAAGAGGGCTTGGTTTGACTGACGAGGTTCACTTCAATGTCAATAATCATTTAATAATAAGTGTTTTATAAAATACCTACCTATATACCCATGTTATTATATGTATTGTTTAACATTGCACAGTTTTTATATTAATCAACCATGAATCGCTGTTTATCTTTTTGTTGCACCTATATAACCTAAGGTTAACTTTTCACATATCTGCGCAGACATATAATTGTGCATTTAAGTATATGCCTTCAATAAGGAGGCGACTGACTACTTCATGCATTCGTCATTCCTTTTCTCATAACTATTGAAGGTCCGAAAAATTATTTACACATAAATTGTACAGAATTTTATCTGCTATTTCAAAGTATAGGATAATGTTTACAGTGAAATGCTTAGTTTTAGTGCTATGAACGTAAAGGCTGTAAAAAATATGTTTTTTGCTATTTTCCAAAATCAACTGATTTTCGGCAGTTTTTCAACGCCTCTTAGCGCGGAAACCATATGCCGTGCAAAAAAATGATACCAACATGAATTGTAGGAAATTTTCTCGTATTTATTTTAATATAGAATCATCTTTTGCGTAAAAAGCTTACTTTGCAAGTTATAAGCCAAAAACCAAAAAAAAACTGTGATTTTTATTGTTTTTTTATGATTTCTCATATTTTCCGAAAAAAATTTTGTTAGACAACTTCAGATTCGTGTTCAGCACCCTAAAAAACATAAAGTAAGTCACTCAAAACAATTACACCAGAACTTTCCACTTTAAGCTCTTTTTGAACACCATTTTACTGGACTAATATTACCTTAGTTCAAACAACAGTGACGAGTGACAGAACTGAATAGAACTGTCAGATACAGTTAACTGGTGACAGCACAGAACAACACCTACATACTGTATATAGATTTAAATAACCACACTTGGATGAAGATTGTACCTATAATTAGCATCGTATGGAATGCACCAAGATTTAAATCAGCATGCATTGTTCGTCTGGATTGAGCAGTACGTACTCCAACGGTTTCTAGTCTTGCTTGGTTGACGCACGACAGAACGCACGGTTACCGTTCAGCGCAACCAACGGCTTGGCGCTAAAATCCCTGTGACACAGAATCTAGTGGGATAAGCTTGCCTGGTTAATAAAGCACTCTAGGTTACAAGCTTTAATTTATGAACCCTATTAGGCTGGCCACAATCCAACTTGCGCATTAGCATTTTTGACTGGCGTCCTTTAAGAGGAGAAGCTCCAAACTTTTATTATTAACACACATATAAAGGCTGTATCAGTTTTATTTCTAAATAAACAGGTATATTTATTAGAACTATGAAGAGGCAGTACATCGCATTAGAAAGGAAAATTATAACATAATGCAGTTGTGTAGCAATACCCACATAAAGGCAAGGTAATTCTTCAGATTGCAGCAAGGAAGTTGGGAGAGCCGGCTCCTAAAGGATCACCTCGTGTAGTAGAGCACGCTATCATCTGATCCACGAAGAAGGTGTTTGGTCTTGAGAAACGAGTCCTGACCTGACCTGGTGCCATACTGCCCCACAAAGATGATAATTCGGCAGGAGTTGAGGGAGAATAAAAGTTATAAATATCTGGTGGTACTTCGACGAGTCTTCACGGAAAAATTTTATTTCGCTTGCTATCACACTGCGTAAAAACTCAATACTAATTCGGGACTGCCACGAACACAAGTCCGATCAGCGCGCATTTCTACCTACGGGGCGAATCTATAGGCGTGCGGTTGGAATTATACTGGGACGGAAATAACATAACCTGCTTTTCGTTGAAACAATTTTTAAAAGCTTTTTTGTTTCTACAAATGTCTAATATAGAATTTGCACGTGATCATGGTGTAAGTCGTCTTTCAGTACGATCACTATTAAACAATGAAAAATATCACCCATACAAACTACTTGTTGAACGGCTATCGAAAGGATTATGACCGTAATCTACAATTTTGCAAACAAATATGATACCAATTTTGTCAATAACATAGTGTTTTCAGCTAAAACGACTTGTTATTTGAATAGCACAGTTAAACGACTGAAGACTTTAAGCACATATAGCAGTTAAAATTAACAGTATGGGCTTTAAGATAAGCACCAACATAATTTAGAAATAGAAACAAATATGCAAAAATAAGCATAAACAAATGTTGAAACGCCAGAATGAATTTTAGTTATTATGAATTTTCAAAGATTTTGTGATAAATCAGTAGTATAAGCTGAAGGTAAATAAATATTAAAGTTGTTGTTTCACCTGTCATTATTAAAATTAGTTTTTTAAAATTTCATTTAAAAAAGTAGGCTTTTTACTTCCTTTTACGATAAAGGAAGTATTGGATTCACCCCAAAAATTAGAAATTGAGTTTTCAACAGATCTTCACGTTTCAGAGTCCCCTGATCCCGAAAAACATATTTTTTTCATTGGTCTGTCTGTCTGTGTGTCTGTCTGTCTGTCTGTCTCCGTCTGTCTGTCTGTCTGTGTGTCTGTCTGTCGGTGAACAGAATATCTCAAAAATGAAAAAAGGTATAACGTTGAAACTTCATATATAAGTTTTGTGTACTATGTAGATGAAACAGCAAGCTTTTGAAGAAAATCGCATAACCGGAAGTAGGTGTTTACTCTTGTAATTTTTCAGTTTTTCTTGATTTTTTCAAAAACGATTTTTTTGAAACTCTACATTTTTATTACATTTTTATTACATTTTTAATGTGTATTGATGTGAGCTAGATGATTTGCGAGTTGAATACTTCTAAAGTGGGCTTCTATTGTTTTTTTTAAATTTTTTTATTTACTCCTCTATTTTAAATAGAACACCCGGCATATTATTACATTTTTTAATTTAGCTTAAAATTCTAAAGAAAATTAGTGTCTTCAACTAACGCTCTATTTTGTACCGTTTTGGTAGAATTTGTAATTTTTGAATATTTTTGACAGTTGCTTAAGAATTTAACATCAAATTTTTGGCTAATTATAAGATCACTGTAAAAGGAAGTTGTGTGCGTGTATCACACCAGATCTTTAAAATTAATTTCGGTGTGTGAAGTGTCACTTTTTTCACTCACTGAAAAAAAGTGACACTTTGCTTTTAATTCAGGAATGAACGATTTTAAATAGACGTTTCCTTAGTTACCACAACTGACCAACGCACTTGACTAAAATTAAGGCTAATACAATTCCATAC
The DNA here is from genome assembly GCA_940337035.1 of Agriotes lineatus. Taxonomy (NCBI): domain Eukaryota; kingdom Metazoa; phylum Arthropoda; class Insecta; order Coleoptera; family Elateridae; genus Agriotes; species Agriotes lineatus. Next base: position 82,588 of record CALNHX010001950.1, read on the forward strand.
GAACTAGGCTTGGATTTGAATATTTAATGAAATTTAAAAAAATCTTATAGACAACTCGTGTTAGCGTGCTTATATGTCAAAAAAAAATTGCCACGAAAATTTTAAAAGAATAAAAATTGCTACAAAATCGTTTCTATAATTTTTTTTGTCAGACTAATACTTTCCGAGATACAGGGCCGAACAATAACACACATTTTTAAAAATCTCGTATCTGGTACTTTTTACCAATTATGTATAAATTAGCCTACCTATAGCAGTTTAGTACAGCAAAGTAGTAAAAACATAGGCTATCAACTCGTTTCCACACCATCCAGGAGGTAGAGTTGAGCGGCGCGTTAAAGTGGTATCCCCGTAGGCCTAATCCACAACCCAAAATTACAAGCACGGTTTCTGCCGTTTTGTATTATGGGATGTGCCTGTTTTATTATATATGCTATCTCTCTGCTGGTCTCCCGTGTCCGCCAACACCCACTCCAACGAATCAAAGTTGTCATCAGACTAGTTTGGGTCTTTGGGATCGGAATCTACTACCAAATCAGGAATGTTTTCAAATGTTGTCCCGTTGCAATATAGACACAGCACTGAGCATTTAAACCTGTTTTCCGACATCCACACGCTTCTGCACAACCTTTCTGACATTTACAGGATATTGATTTTAAAATGGCGTTGGAGGCTACTTCTGACGTAGCCCGAACAGCATCAAGCCCGTTCCTCGTTTTCTGTCAGCCATATTGCTCTGGATCTTTTTCCTTGCCACACCACATCGCAACTTGGTGATACACTCGCAGACAATGCTGCCTTGCAGCATCTCTTGTAGGTGGCAGGGACGCGAGATTAAATTTGTTCTTGGACACAGATTTCGTAAAATGCTGGTAGTGAAGCGAATCCAATGTGTCCTTTTCAAACTATCCGCTATACAGTGCTAATAATAACGCTTCACCAGCTGCAGCGACAACATCCAAATTTGCTTCGAGTTCTTGGAAAATTGCTAGAGTCTCAAGCAACGAGTCGTTTGTATCTAGTGCTTCAGTTCCACGAGATTGGTCTCGGTCTCGTCTGGGTCTCGTCTCGAAATTCGAGACGAGACCGAGAACGAGACTTGTTAAAATTTTCGAGACCGAGACCGAGACTTGAGCGGTCTCGGTCTCGGTCTCGTCGAGAGTCTCGATTTTTTAAACATTTTATTTAAAAAAAATTACTTATTCTAAGTTATACGGAAAAAGGCAGTTATGTGTACTATTTGCATACCGAGGGCAAGTATTCGCAGGTGCGAGAAATACATTAAAAATGCTGCACTGACTTGATTTAAATATCGAATTGGGAGAAGTACCGACTAATGAATCACCTCATTCGCACACAATATGTTCTATTTTAAGATTTGCTATTAGTAGAACGTCATCTACATCGGTATACGAAGCAAGGTCGAATGTTGTAACATCAAATTTTACTTTGCATGTTAAAATTTGTTAAGACTCTCGTCGATACCGAGACCGAGACCGAGACCTACAAAATTTTTCGAGACCGAGACTGAGACTGAGACTTGGCATTTGAACCGAGATCGAGATCGAGATCACTATAGGTCTCGACTCGTCGAGACCGAGACTACCCCAGTCTCGGTCTCGTCTCGACGAGACGAAGCACTATTTGTATCCATGAGACTGAGGAACTTCAATTTCCGTTGGTTAGAAATGGCAGAGGTTGCGTCACAAACACTGATTGCATGTAAAAACAAAATGTTCTTCGCAACAACTTCCTTGTATTTCAGACTCCTCGTCGAATACAGCGTTTCCGCAACTTTCCCTCTCGATGGTTTTAGAAAAACAATGTTTTCCTAATCTCTCGTTTTTGCAGTTACAAGAAACAACAAATCTATATCTTCTCCCACAACGAAAACACGAGTAAAAGACGATTAAATGTCGATGGATGTTTGAATGATGAGCACATCCGCATCTTCTACTGCCTGCTTGCTGTGTAATTTTGTTCTTCACACTTCGTAATTAGCATGGAAGTTAAATTCCTTTTATTAGTTTTGCTCGACAACATTTTACTGGAAGACATTGCCGGGAAAGCCAGTTTTATTCGACTGATTCCGCCTACTTTTTAGATCAACAAAGCTTGCATGCTTCCATGTGTTGATTCTTATATAAAGAAATTATCCTGGTATTACCCTACCAAGTAATTACCTTTAATAGTACGACCAATCATATACAGACAACAGAAAAAGTGCGTATATCACTGTATAAACAGTTATATAATAGATTAGACTACTTTAGGTAGACTGGTTTGGAGATAATTGGTAAAAAGTATCATGCAAATGCCGCTTTTACGAGATTTTAAAAAGTTTTTCCTACTGTTCGGCCCTGTAACTCGAAAAATATTAGTCTGTCAAAAAATGTATAAAAACGATTTTGTAACAAATTTGATCCTCTTCAACTTTTTATTGAACTTTTTTTTTCTAAAACCTACAGGAACCGAGTTATATGCCAAAAACTGTATTTGGCCGCCATTTTTTCAAGATGGTGGCGCTAGCGGCGGTCGCATGAAGTCGCAAACTTAGATGCAAGTTAAGGACCTCCAAGTCTGCACTTCTAGTAAGTTTCAAAACTCCTCAACCTTTTGCACCAAAACACTATTATTATGTATCTAATGACTGGACTATAAAGACCATTACAATATATACACTGTTTCCACATTTCGATGCTCACTATTGGTATCGCGGTTATTACGAGTAGAAGTCATAAAACAACAGTTAAATAGGAAATGTTTTGCAGAATTCAATTCTCACGATAAATCTCATTTCATGTTCACCCTAACTTTTTTAAATTTCAATATAATTTGAAAAAAACTAAAATTTGCCGATTTCAACGTTCTTCAATAACTGGATAATATCTAATGTGACCTCTTCTAAAGTATTACAATGTTGAAATACTTTTTCAAGACAATTTTTTTATGTAAACAGAAACTCGCGATTGTCATTTGTTTTCAAGTGCTACCTTATGTTTTTCATATGCAAGCTATATTGGATTTTTGATTAGATAGTTTTTAATAAGAGCTTTTCAACGATGTATAACATACCTGAAAAAAATTTATTTGTAGGGGAGATATTAACAAAAACATAAATTAATAAGAAGATATGCTAAGTAATACGATAAAAAAAGTCATAAAAGGAAAAAGTAAAGCAAGAGTACTAACAATTCAGATTCACTTAAAGAAACTGTTCAATATGACGACCATTCTGTTCCACACAATTTTGACAGCTTATTCTAACAGAGTCACAAACTTTACGAATGTTTAATAGTCTTAACACATCCAGCACTCCTTGTTGTAAAACTTCCCGAGCTTCTGGCGGTTCAAAATTAAATACTTCGTTTTTAGTGGTAACTCTTAAATATAAGTCAAGGGGCTGGTGAGGTAAGGTCGGGTTATCTCGCAGGCCATTGCACTGGTTCATTATTTGCAAGCACTCTCTCATTAAAGTTTTCTCTGAAAAAATGTTGCACGTCACGAGTATTGTGAACCGGGCAACCATCCTGCTGGAGCCAGATGTTTTGCACGTCAGCGTCGTCAGGATTAATAATTTGTTTCAAAGAGGCATTATCTCGTTTGTTAGTAGGTAGCTCTAAATATCTGTTACCAGTTAAACTGTAATCAAAGATGAAAGGACCTATTAAGTGATCATCTAGAACAAAAAGAAAGTTATACCAATTAAACAGCACCAGAGATTAAAACCAAATCAAACTTGAAATCTTCTTTGATTTACCAAATGTGGATTTCCAGTACACCAATGATGATAGTTATGCTTATTGAACACTCCACAATTGGTAAATCGTGTTTCATCTGTGTACAGTATTTTCCTAGGAAAATTAGTATTATCTTCATATTTTTGTAGGTATCACCTGCTAAACTGTAATCTTCGGTGAAAGTCATTATTGTTTAAACATTGTACAATTGTTGAATTGTAAGAGTGGTATTTGTTTTTATTCAAGGTTTTGTAAACGGTGGATTTTGAAATTCAGCTTCTCGAGGCACGCGGCGAACTGATGTGCTTCGATTGTACGTAACATTTTGCAAAATAATGAGTGCGGCAAAATATACCCAGCCTAGTTTTAGTAAATACAAAAATAGCGTAAAAAATTATGAAAGCTATTTATTAAAACATGTAATATTGTTTATGAAAAACAACATTGAGTAAATGAATGCCACGACAAGCCAGACAATGACCAACTCTACTTTGAGCGTGTGGCATAACTTTGAGCAATATTTCTGCTGGAATTCTGCTCAATTTCTTCACGAATATTTGCCTTTACGTCTTCTTAGGTCGGGCAAATAACGTAGACTTTACTTTTGAAGTATCCCCACAAGAAACCATCTGGGGCCGTCTTGCAGGAATTCTCGTATCATTGTTCGTTACCGTTCTACATTAACAGTAACTGCATTGCCCATGGTATCTTCAAAAAAGAAGGGTCCAATGATTCGTTTGAAGCATATTGCGCACCAAAACAAACACTTTTTGAGCAAACTGCATGTTATAATGATAGGTTCTTCCGGGTTATGCCTTGGTCGTCAATTTGAACTTGACGTTTCGCTGCTCATGCTGTCAGCTTCTTCAGAAGTTTTCTAAAGACTGATGTTGGTGCCTTTTGCTCCTGGTTATACACCGAGGAGCCGTTACGGTTTGCTGCTCGTGTAGATCTTGTATGTTATTCGGATTTGTCGGTTTTCCGCTTGGTTGCTCACGTGAAACTTGTTTATGGATGGATTGGTTTTGCAGAGCTACCTTCCATGTGTTACTAAGGCGATAGCCGTCTTCTAGATTGAAATTGTTTGGATTTTTAATAATTTCTAGGCATATCCGAATAACACGAGGGAAGTATTTTTTAGTTCTGGCTAGTATGTTTACGGAGTCGTAATTTATTCTGTGGTCCCCTGGTACTAATAAGTGTTCTGCGATTGCTGATTTTTGTATGTTTCCAAGCAAGGTCGGGTTCGACTAGTCCTCTAAGGGTGGTAGGAGGGCTTTTATATTTGGCGGCGTGACGGTGCGCTTCCTCGATTTGTTTACAGACACTAGTTAAGCCAGCGACTGTAACAGTAAGTTTCCTAGTTAACTGAGAATACAAGTAGGGCAACAGGTTACGACGAATATAAGTCACTCGCAAAGCTTCACTAGGCAAGCTAGGTAAACGTCGAAACAAGGCTTCCATGGCCGCTACATAAATTGTGACCGGCTCGAATTCACCCGGAGTCCTGTTTCATATTTCTTCCCACAACGCAAATTCGTAATCTTCGGGGAGAAATGCAGCTCTCAACGCATATACCAGTTGATCCCACGAACTAACCGTGTCACGCACCGACCTGAACCATAATAACGTGTTATCCGTGAAGAGTTCCACAGCAGCAGTAAATAACTGTTCCTTACTAACACCTCGAACTACCCTCAATTCCTCTACACGCTCCAAAAAACTATTCAGCCCATAATCTCCATTAAACCGAACGTTCCATTTATTAATGGAAATGCATTAAAATAATTACTACGAGTGGGTGGAGGCACAAATGATTCGGCTAGCCAAGTAGAATCACGAAAGGGCAAACTTGGTCGCGTCGACGCTGAAAGGCTCGCGGGTGACGGCAGGGGTTCAAAACGCACGCGGGGGGGCGATATGTCCGGAGGGTGAGTAATATGTTCGCCAGAATTAGGCGAAAGATTGTTAAAGGCGCTAACCTGGTCTTGGATATTAGGAGTCGCTTTCCTTTCGCGGTTAATCAGGTTATTCTCGGAAGTCACCGGGGGTTCCGACGCTTTGGTATGAACGTCCTCAATAAGTTCTAAGCATTGAGTCATATGGCGATCTTTAAGAGCGAGGAGAAGACCGTCCGCTTTCAGGTAGTCCAATCGACCACAAACGTGCATTAAACGACTATTCAACCGCTTGCATAAATTATCGGATAGAGGAGCTTGGTTCTCATCTAATTCGCGCCTAATTTCTACCAACTTGTCTTCGCAAATTCCTAGTTGTTCTTCAACATCTAATGTGACTTCAGCAAAACTAACAGGGATCGTCTTTTCTACTCGAAGCCTAACTCTCAACAGTTTCATTTTATCGTCAACTGTCCCCTCCACTAAAACACCCCTAATCATTAACTCGAAATTTAATTCGTCAGCCCTCAGTCGATCAATATCCATTTCGATACCAAAGAGACAAACAAATCTATATACAATACAAGATTTCCCTACTAAAATAATACCTAGTACTCCCCTGGCGCGATTCGAAATATTAAATTGCGCAATAAACCAATAAACAAGAATCGCGACTAAATAGTAAAAATGGGGATACGCCACTGGAATAGACCAACTATACCCTACGCCACTGGAATAAGATAAATGTACCCGACAAATAAATTTACAACGAGCCGACAAACAAGTAAATGCCGCAAATAGTAAATAATACTAAATGAACACAAATGATCACGCTTAATGCAACAATACCGATCAGCTGAAATTTCACGATAAATAAACGCAAGGGAAATGACCGCAATGCCTCGAAACCACCTTTCGGGATCAAACTGCGTTACCTTTTCCACTTTAAGTAAATAAATCCAAAATTGATCGGTTCGGTTTCAATCGATAAATCTCTAAATAAACATGAAAAATATTTTTAAAACATTTAAAAATTTAGAATAGATAAATAGCTAAATAACCATACAAACTATTTTTTTGTATTTCAATCCTCTTAAAAGTTTTAGAATCGATCTAAGACACAATTTTCCGTGAAGAAATATCCTACAGCATCAAATTTGAAACAATCCAACTCGAGTTTAACCCGAACAACGCGAGATCAAGATAAATAAACCTTATCTTGCACGTCCAGTGCAATTTTACCTGCTCAAAATACCTTTAAAGCTTCGTTTCAAATTTAAGCGTCTTTACTAAACGAGTGAAAAAAACGTTCGTAATTACGTTAATTAAACACAGAGCGCCCCACGTAGGGCGCCAAATTTTTGTTATACCTTATAAGCACAAAAAAAGGGTGGTAGAATAATACTTACGTTAGTTGCTCAACGAATCGAAGCAGCATTCAAAGCATCTAATTGCCTCACTCAGCCAATGCCTAGGCGAGTCACTACTAACGGCTAATTAAGGGTCGCCCATCAGCTGCAGCCGAAGACGGCCTAGGGTTCATTAGATGGGGGGGGGGGGATGGCTCCACCAATTCAAAGACTAACAAAAAATAACACAGAGCGATTGATAGATTACGCTCCAGCTAAATTGGAACACTGTGGACTTAATAAAACGGCGCAAAACTGAAGTCAAACAATCAGGTGCAGGGGAGACAAATTCGTTTTATTCACTCGTAAAGCCGGACACACATAAAATACATATAAATATAAGTTTAGAGCCCATGTAAAAGCATATGAATGCCCCAAGGATCCTTGTTTACAGAATGGGGTGGCCACACCAAATCATCAAAATAGGGGAAATTTCTGGAAGCTCCCGAGGGGTGACGTTAATATATGGGTCCCGAGTGGTGTAGCTTGAGCAAGCGTCCACGTTCGATCAGCAGAGTTAAGCAACGCTGTCTCTGGTCAGAACGTGGATGGGAGTTCCACGGCTGCATCTCTCGGCGCCTCGTGGTACGGCTATCACGGAAAAAAGTTGGTCCCGGCGGTCATACAACATCATGACAGTCGTTAGTGGGGTTGGAAGTCCTCATAACTGCACAGCGACGCCTATAATTGGCCTAACGGCTGTTGGCTGAGTGCGAATTAAATTAAATAAATAAATAAATAAATAAAATTGTAAATTACAAGCGGGCAACCGCCCCAGGAATTTTTATAGCGTGGTACATGTAACAATTAATATCACAATTAATAGCTAAAGTGAAAGCTACGGCGAGGGAAAGCCTCGTACTTTACAGATTAAAATATGTGATCAAAGTGATGCGTCCAGACCATGATATAAATATCTCGCGCTGGTATATCGCCCTAATCTCAATTTCGGCAGTCCTCATCGATTGAGGCACATAAACGCGTACAGCCAGGCTCACTCGCTGGCCATCGTAAGCACAATTAATAGAGCAGCAAGGTTACCTTGAGCTGGTGCGTGGCCGTCTTAGCGTTGATAACATCGCAGGAACGTGCTTCCGTGGGCTTGATGGCTTACCCAGGGAAGACAGTAGCTCGTCAATTAAGCGCGCCGAGATAACGCTATCACAGATCGCATCGGGCCGCAAGTCGGGGTTCTAGAAGTTTTTATTTGGGACCCATATCGTGGTGGGGACTAAATTATTGAAATAAACGTTAGCGGGCAATCAAAAAGGGGCTGAAAACGGTTATACTCACACTAAATTCCCCAAATGTTTTGCTCGGGAAGTTTTGGCGTCAAAAACATAGTCTGCACCAGGCAGTATCTCCAGATTTATATTCAGAGGAATGTCGAGACGCGTACAAATCCCCTAACCAAAGGGTGAGAAGTGCCTAGACATCAATAAACACCTCCAAAATCGCGACCTCGAACAGCGCCAAAAACTTCCAACGATCTTATTCGATCGAACGCCGGGACAATATGCCAAATTATCGCGTCGCGAACGTTCAACAATGTGCAACGGCGGGGTATCAACAATACGCAATATCCGGACGCAATTCGAAAAATATCGAACATACAGTAAAGCGAAAATTGACAGTAACAAAATATCGAGAATACAGTAAAGCGAAAATTGACGGTAACAGTTTTTCAGAAACAAAACAATGTATATGCTGAAAATGACCTGTCAACATTTACAGATGTTAATACTTTATGGAAATATTTTCTGAAAGCTTGGGTAGAGCTTTCAGAAAATATTTCCTCTCCTGTTAAAATTTTGTCAACGGTAATTATTAATTCGTAACTAGCATTCTTTGAAAGAATATAATTTGATGTAGTTTTGATTTCTTCTACTGTTTTCAATTTGGCCATTTAACTTTTTGTTTCAACTTGTTTTACAATATTGAAATATTCGTTGAGGCTAAGGAATGATGTTTCCACCTTTTGAATAGCTTCTGAAATACATAAAAAATTACCTGAAATGTAGATAACATTGTACTCTAAATTTTTATCTTTCGAAGTAGCTTTAGTATTAGAAATTGCTATACCGCCACTCTTGTCAAAGCTAATGACCTCAACTATATTATTTTAAAAGTTGCATGAATAAAATTCAACAGCTTTTAACTACGTTGGCCACCTTGTCAACACAGATTTGGTTGGCAAAACCGCATTTTAAAATTTTTCTTAATGATGATCAATTCTCAGGTGGCTTTAATAACTATTTCTCCATGCCCATCTAGTAAGTTACACTTACTTTGACATATCCATTGCAGGTAAGCTGTTTTTACTGTTTGTTTACTGGTTGTCATGACATTGGGGAAGTAAGTACCTACTCCCCAAGGGAAGTAAGTAAATTGCGTGTTATTACAGTAATTTTAGTTCTATAAGTGATCTGAACGGGTTTGAACTTAACTGATCCTAACCTATTTAAAATATAAAAACTCGTTAAGTGAGGGGCGGAGCCCCAAGGCCCCCCTTGGAGATGGGCGGAGCCCCGGGGGCCCCCTTGGAGAGGGGCGATGCCCCGAGGGCCCCCTTGGAGAGGGACGGTGCCCCGTGGCTTTCTTGGAGGGGGGCGGAGCCTCGAGTGCCCCTTTGGGGAGAGGCGGAGGCCCGAGGGCCCCCTTGGAGAGGGCGGTGCCCCGTGGGCCCTTTTGGAGAGGGGTGGAGCCCCGATGCCCCCTTGGAGAGGGGCGGAGCCCCGATGGCCCCCTTGAAGAGGGGCGGAGCCCCGATGGCCCCATTGGAAAAAGGCGGAGCCCCCAGGGCCCCCTTGGAGAGGGGAGGAGCACCGAGGGACCCTTTCGAGAGGGGCGGAGCCCCGGGGCCCAGCTTAGAGAGGGGCGGAGCCCCGAGGGCCCCCTTCTTTAGTCAGGCGGCGGCAGGGGAAGGCAGGTGCGAGTTGTGTAACAGAACAGAATGGCCCAACGTAATAGGCCTAAAGATGGTGGTAAATTGAATAGGATATTTTATTCAAATTTTTGTTGGGAATGGAGAAAAATGTTATAAGCATGCTCGGGAAGTAACTATCTATAACCAGTTTCGAACTTTGCCAGCCCTCGCTCGCTCGGGCTGGCAAACTCGTTCTCGACTGGTAAAAGCTACTTACTTCCCTTGATGCTTAAATAACTATTTAACTGAGGAAATAAATTTGTTTGCGTTGGAATACTTTTTTCTACAACCCTATAAAGATAATGTCTGTCTAACGTAATTGAAATGTCGAACGTGCATGACCTTGAATGGCTCGACGCTGCCAACCTACATTGTGAAATGCACTATTTGCTACTTTCAATTCTTCATACTAACTTGACAACACTTTGACAGCTGATTTAAAAAAAATAGACTTTATATATATTATATTATACGATGTCGATTGTCATAGTGCGATATCTAATTCGTCAAGCCATCTGAGGAAAGTTCGGAGATGGCAATCATGGGTAATATGGCGCATGAACTGAGTTGATGCTTCACAGCCACTACCTACTTGAAGGACGGTAAGCACCCCAGCGGTGGAGACATTTCGCATTTCTGCCATTGTTTGTTCGAATATGGTTGAAAGTGCGCCATTTGCTGCGTGAGGGTAGATTTTTAATTGATAGCCTGCTCTTTACTATTTATCTTCTGAAGCAATGGCCGCTAAAACAAGATTTTAGTCTGTCGTCAGAGATGATCTTCAAGATATGGTGAAAGAAGTGAAAAAAAAACTTATTGACAGATAAGAAATTTATAAACTCCATAAGAACGGCGGTTGCAAACACTGTTAAGGATAAGTAAAAAACGACTTCCGGGATTGGACCGTGTCATTATTAAGGTTGAAGAACTCTACGTTTTGCCCACTTTCGTAAGAGGCTTCATCACCTGTTAAGGATAACTTAAATACAGTTACTATGGAACAAAACAAATCGATTCAATAACTGAACGTGCTATTAAAGTGGAAAGTGAAAATAACAAATTAAAGTTAGAAATTGATCGCTTGGAACAATATTCCAGGCACACATCCGTTCGCATATTTGAGCTGGCAGAAAATAATAACGAAAATACCGATGAAATTTTAATCCACATGTACAACAAAAACTCAGGTATATCATCGAGTTGGTTGGGCTACTGGCGCACATCCACCGGCAGTGATAGCAAAATTTTGTAGTAGAAGAGTTCGTCAAATGGTTTTAGACAATGCAAAACATCTCAAGTCAAGTGGAATTGTTATTAAGAAAGATCTCACTAGAAAGCGAGCTGAGTTATTCAATCGAGCAGCAGCAGCCTTTTCACATAAAAATGTATGGTCTCGCAATGGTGTAATATTAATTAAGCACAATGGAACTCTTTCTAAGATTGATAATTCTGACGATTTGGCGGCTATCTTAAAAAATGGTGATAGATCGACACTGGCTACAAACGCTTAAAGAATTATTAAGCTTGAAATAATTACTTCCTTTTACGATTTACCCCAAAAATTTGAAATTGAGTTTTTTTAGAATTCCCTGAAATATGTTTTTGTTCATTGGTCTGTCTGTCTGTGTGCCTGTGAACAGAATATCTCCAAAACCAAAAGAGGTATGACGTTGAAACTTCATATATAAGTATCCTCTACTATCTAGATGCGCCAGCAAGCTTTTGAAGAAAATCGCATAACCGGAAGTATGCTGTCTATTCTTGTGATTTTTCAGTTTTTTGCGATTTTTTCAAAAACGGCTTTAACGATTTTTTTCAAACTTTACATTTTTATTAAAGTTTTAATGTGTATTGATGAGAGATAGGTGATTTTCCACTTGAATACCTCTAAAATAGGTTTCTTTTGCTTTTTGTATTTTTTTTATTAACTCCTATTTTAAATAGAACACCCGGTATATTATTACATTTTTGAATTCAGCTTAAAATTTTAGAGAAAATTTGTCTCTTCAACTAACGCTTCATTTTGTACGGTTTCTCTAGAATTTGTAATTTTTGAAAAATTTTAACAAATGCTTAAAAATTAAAAATACAATTTTTTTACTAATTAACAAGATCACTGTAAAAGGAAGTTGTGTGAGTGTATCACACCCGATTTTTTTTCTTTACTTTGTCACTACATATTTAAGTTACTTATTAATTTAGTTACATAATTAAGTTATTTTAATACATGTACATTTGAACAGATTTATTACATTTTTAGATGAATATTAGTTTATACTACCAGAACATGAGAGGACTGAGGACAAAACTACATACACTTTTCTCAAATGCCAGTTGGGAATCGTATGACATCATAGCCTTAACTGAAACTTGGTTACAAGGTGATACCTATATTCAACAGTGAAATTCTTAATAATAGGTACAATGTTTATAGGTACCTCAGATATGCAACCATAACAGGCAGATCACGCGGGAGAGGTACGCTAATTGCAGTAAAAAAGAAATTTATTACTACACTTTTGCCATTTACATCAAATGCTGCATAGTTGTTGGTACAGGCACAGCTTGCAGGTCAACGTTTTTTTATCAATATAGTTCATTTTGAACCTCAATATAAAAATGCAAATTATTTCTCCTATAATGACATAATTGAGCAGAACTATAATTTCCTCATCACTGGTAACTTAATAATTCTAGGTGATTTTAACCTATCTGAAGTAAACGGAAACGGATTTTAGTAGTGGTAGCTCAAGCTGTCGAAATATTTGGGAGTGTTTCACTTCACTATGTATGAACACCATAAATACTAAGAAAAATAATAAGACGCTCCATTTAGTCTTTTCTAATATAAAATTAATTATTGAAATATTCTCCGTTAGTTTCTTTGGACTCCCATCATTTAGCTGTTTCGATAAAACTACATTTACATTCCGGTAACCTAAAACCTCAAAAATGGTGAGCATTTCCTTGTAAATACAATTTCAAAAGAGCTAATTTGTTAGAAAAGTATAATCTATTCAATGAATGTGATTGGCAGGATTTATTGTTATGTACTGATGTCAATCATGCGGTAGAGATTTTTAATCAGAAAATTGAATTAATTTTGCAAAAATGTGTACCAAAAATTAAAACTAGCATAAATATTTTTCGCGATTTGCAAAAGATATAATTACTAAAATTAAACTAAAAAAAATTTCAAAAGAGAAAAATATTAGCCATTACGATCTATCTGAATTTAAAAGATTAAGGACAGAGCTAAAAAGTGACATTAAAAACCGTTACAAATCGTACGCACATAATGTTGATGAATCTATTATTCAAAACAATCAACCTAACATCCTTTGGCACTTTATTATAAACAAAACACATAACAATGCTATCGTGGCTAGTTACATTCTTGACGAGTAAACGTTGCTGAGGGTTTCGCACAGTATTTTTCCTCGACGTACCATCATTCATCTTTAGATTACAGACGTGTAACGAAGGATGGCGAAGAGCGGCCCTTACCTGTTGACGAAAGTTGTATTTTGCCAGCTGGTAAATATCGGCCTAGGTTGGCTAACTCGTCGAGAGGGTCGGGGTTTTAGCAGAGCTGAAAGAGAAACTAAGGGAGAGTGCGCCAGGTCCTCGACGTAGACAAATCCTGGGGTCGGACCTCCCCAAGGTGAGAGATATACCAGGTCAATCAAAATAATAGCATAACCAATAACTAGTAACGAAATCGATTTAGAATTTGGTTTTATAGTGTTCAAGACAAACTCATAAAAATAATACACATACACAATTCAACCAATAACACAAATACATATATTACAGATTCTACAAATATCCAACAAATATCACAGCAAGTTTATCAGATCACATATAAATATCACAATAAATTGACCTATAAACGAGGGTAGTACTGCATAAACTAAAATTAGCCAAAGGGGCGTTAGATGCTTAGTAACCACCTAGTTGTACTTACTATTCAAATACCAAGTCAAGAAATTCAAAAGTATAACTAATTTCCAAAACAGACGTGGTCTCCGTGAAGCAGAGATCCACACCTTGCGTAGTATGACTAAAAAATCTATAACCCAATATATAAAGATCAAAATTATTACATAGGCTCTGTGAGGCAAAGGGCGGCCCAAGACGGGACTTGGGGTACGAACAGGGCAAGTGTAAAGAAATGCCAACGATCAACCCCCTAGAGTCGGCTTACTAAGTCAAATTTTACAGCAATTAAAATTTACACGAGGAGGTATCTGCAGTTTATGAGATCTCACAAGGGGTGGTATGACCTATAAGAAATTAATATAAGATTCTGTAATAACTCAAGCAAGTCACTTTCTTTCATTCCTAACCCGAATGAAAAAGTTAATACTCCCGTAGGCGGTAGCGTAGCCACAACACCAAAATTGACAGAAGGCCAAATTGCAAAACAAAACTACGTTAAAACACTACCACAATGTTACGTACAGGTAAAGCGATTGCTTAAGCGGCCGAGCAGTTAATTAATGCAATATAAAATGGCTGCCGAAATAATCGGTAAGTACTCTAATCTATTAAGACCATAGTTGCGCAGATAAGCACAAATCATAAAGCAAAAACTATCATATCAAGGCTATAGGTCGAACATAAAGATACATAATTACTACACTATCAAAACTAATTACGCAGATAAACACACAGCATAACACAAAATATACATTATTATAGCACCACCAAAATTTTCCAGGTGCGACGTACTAGATGCGGGGCAGGCGAATGCGACGGCCAATGGGGTTTGCAGAGCAGCTGTGGTCAGAAGCGCGCCCTGAAGGAGGATCGCGGAGCCTCTCGTCACAGGAGTAGCGATGCGATGGGGGATTGGTAGCCAACACGCAAGCTCTCAAGTACACGGCATGGACCCATACAGAACAAGTGATTCCCAAATAACGAAAGTATTCCCATGCAGTACGTAAATTCCATACGGCAAAACAAAAAAGGCTAAAAGAATACAATTTCTAGGTAGATTCGGGCATTAAGAGAAGGAAACCGTAGGCAACAAACCTTGAGTTATAAAGTAGCCAAATCGTGTAGTCCAGAACAAAAAGCGAGGCCCCCATCAAATTCGTCTAAGACGTAGCGAATGCCGGTTATATCACACAAATCACCGGAACATTCCAAGGGGGTTAGGATGCCTAACAAATCCTTCCAAAATAAAGTTAGCTACCAAAGCCGACGGAGCAAGGCCCCCATAAGGAGCGATCCATCTTACACGAAACAAGACTGGCAAGGAAATGGCCCAACATTTGCCCAAAAACAGTCTAATTCAACTTAGCAAAAGAAGAAGAACTGAGGAATGCAAAATGTGATTTGAGCTGATAAGCATATAGGTAGCTGTAGTTTATTCAAAAATTGTGAATAATGTTAATAGGGTTTCCTAGCCAGTTAGGTAGAACTGTACTGGATTTTTGGGAATAAATGTGAATAGTAAAACCTAATTAATTATTTGAAATATTGCATGCGAAACGACAAAATGGGCGTAACAGGTGTTCAGTTACATATAAACTCAAATGAATATTTGACTATCAATGTAGTGAAACTGGATGAGGTTAAGACTGCCATAAAAAATTTAAACCGACTAGAAGCTGTGGTGTTAATAGGATTCCAAGTTACATTTTTAAGGGTTGTCAAGATAGTTTAGCATTTCCATTATTAATTATTTTTAATTTAGCCCTGAAACAGTCAACATTTCCTAAAGCGTGGAAGGGATCTAAGATATTACCGATTTTCAAAAATCGGGATAAATACAACATAAAATATTATAGACCGATTTCCATACTTCCTGTACATGCAAAGGTTTTTGAACAGATACTTTATGATAAAATTTCATGTCAATAACACGATTTCGAATAGATGTCGTATACACAGATTTCGCAAAAACATTTGATAAAGTTCATCATGGTCTTTTACTTAAAAAAATTGAACAATTTGGATTTTCTTTAATTTTGCTCCAATTTTTACATTCGTATCTTGTCAATCCAGAACGTTTGGTGTTTTTTGAAGGATAATATTCTTCAGTTTTCTATATCACGTCAGGAATTCCACAGGGCTCAAATTTGGGGCCATTGCACTTTTTATTATTTAGAAATGACTTGCAAGGTGTTGTTGAGCATTCTAATGTTTTCTTTATGCAGATGATTTAAAACTGTATAAACCTATAAACAGTGTAGCGGAAGCCCTACAGTTGCAAAGTCACATAAATCGTATTTTTCGTTGGAGTATTAACAATAAGTTGTACTTCAACATAGCGAAATGTATTGTTATGAGTTATGACTTACAGCTAAAAAAAGTGCTTTACAACTAATAATTATCTTATGAATGATATAAAACTAAATAGAGTTACCAATTATAAAGATCTAGGAGTCCACTTTCAATTTTAATTTTATATGTTGATAAAATTATAAACATTGGTAGGAAAACCTTAGGTTTCATAATTAGACATAGCTTTGTTTTTAGCAATATGAAATCATTTATTATTTTATTCATTTGTTATATCAGATCTCGTCCTGAATATGCCTGTACAGTATGGTTTCCGTGCACTTAAAATACTCAACAATATCTCGAGAAACTTTTAAAATTTCTGCATTACACAAAATTTCGCATAAGCCCTAATTTTGAATCCTATCAACCGATTCGTGAATATTTCGATATACGTACATTACATCACAGAAGAATTATCCATCTTATTATATTTGCTTATAAATTACTAAATTATCTAATGGATAGTCCACAACTGCTCTAACACATTGCAATTTGGGTACCACCTCACGGAGTGCGACCGATTTTTGCTTTTTACATACATTCGCTTGCATTCTCATATTATTAACTTGGTTAAAATGTTAAACCAATATTACAATGCCATAAAATTATTTGGTATTACCTATGTAGTCTGAGAATTTAGTTAAATAGTATAAAATTTTAACAAATAGCTTATTTCGTTTTTCCTTATCCTTTCAGGTTGTATTTCATTCAAATTTACGATAAGCTAATATTTTTTCTCATGCAAAATTTTTCTATTACCATTATTATTATTTTTCAGCAACTTGTGATTAGGCGATAGCTTGTTTGTTTCTATATATATATACATATATATATATATTCATCGTTTCCCACATACGACGATGCGAGTTTTAGCGGGAAATAAAATCGTTGTATGGGCTAATAGACATAATAAATGGTAGTTGTGAGCTGTCGGTAAAACAGTTGTTTAACTTGCATGAACCGAGCCAAAAATAATGGCGGGATGTAGTATTAAAAGCATTGAAAATCTTAGTTTTAAGTTTATTCATGAAATATGTGGAAAATGTTACTACAAATTGTTTATACATAACTAACAGGTGTTAAATATTATAAAATTTGTTATGTGAAGTGCAAAACTACATGAATGAATGAATTAATTTAGTCTCAACTCCCCCCTTTGTTTAATATATGTCACAATATGTATGTTGTCACAAAATTCGTTTTTTGGCAATTTTTGTTAATTTAAGGTTTAAAATTAATGATGCATAGGTAATGTTAGACAAATTATTATTGAAGAAACGTGTTTATCAACTTGTACAGGGTCCACCAACCTATTTTAAGTAGGTCTCACTAGTTCGTGGATCCTGCATTATTCATAAAACTTTTACAGCTTCTAATCACAGTTTCACCATTGAATTAATATCAAATTCGCCAACAATAATTACCATTGCTTAAAGTTAAGTAATTTTAAAGCTCCAAGTATTAGATGATTAAAATGTTCCAGATTTTATATAAAAATCAGTTGTATCCTTTTTATTCTAATAAATTTGAGTATTTCCTTCAACTAGATGCACTTCTCACAATTTCAAAGTGCTCTAACCCCTTAATTATTAAACAAATAACAAATACTATTGAAATCTCTCGAGTAGCATAATATACCAATTATTCAGAAAAAAACCAATATCAGCACATCGTATTAATAAATATCTAGATATAATGAAACAAGTAAATCCATTTTTATATTTTATTTAGTAAGCCATTTCCTATTTACATTCAAATACAAAATATAACAAAAGTACACTTCAACGTATTTTTACTTATAATCTAAAATATTACATGGAACACCTTTGGCAATGTTTACAATGGAAATATTAAAATACAGTGAAGAAACCATATAATTTAAATGGTAAAAAGTACACACATGCATTTTTAATTATCCAAACTAAAATCTAACAAAATCATATTTTAAAAGTGATACAATAAGAAAATAGCAATTTAAAAAAATAACAAAACTGCTAATCGTGTTGAAAACTTTTTGTTAAATAACAGAAAAGCATTTGGTAAAAATAATGGTCAGCCAAAAAACCAAAAGCAATAGTTAGTTACCAGTTGACAATTTCTAAAAAATATCTTAAAAAACATAATACCTTCATTAGATTAGCAGGCAAGTAGAATTGAAGTTCTATAGTAGTAATTTATGATACAAGCGCGTAAAGCTACTCTTTCGGCACGAATGGAGTAGAATTAAAACGCGAGTGAGGACTTTCAAAACGTGTTGTACAGGTTGTTTTTTTTTCGTTGATATTATAGGGTACATACTAAAGGGTAAGAAATACAAAAAAACTAGTATACATGTCCTGTCCTCTTTTTTAGTGGTTAGGTTAATGGCATAATCAGAACTACGCTAACTAGATTTGTTTAGGAAATACAGGCTGTATTTTGTAATCTCTTGTAACTTCGTAATTAGCGGAGTTACAAAAAAAATTGTAAATATAAAAAACATGCAACGTTTTACGTAGAATCCAACGGTGTACTTGAAAAAATTATAAGGGTGGGTATTTTTGAGATATTTTGAAAATTATCAATTTTTTAATGGGACACCCTATATCTGGGTAGCTCATAAAATTACATTGTTTTTTACCATTGCAACGATATATAATACTTATTATTCTATTTTATCCTAAATAGCGAAAATACCAAAAAAACCCAAAATAATACGATCTTTTTAGTTGGCCATGGATTGAATCGTAATTGTTTTTGGTAATGACATTTCAACGTTTTTTTCGAAATAGGAAAGTGTCAACAAGCGAAAAAAGATTTTTGTAGATGTGGTATAAAACTCCAATTTTTTCTAATTCATAATTAATATGGGACAAATATTCTTTTTTTTCCAAATCATAATTATGCAAAATTTTGATTTTAAGATATTCTTGCTTACGATTTTAGAATATTATAAAACTAGTATTAACTGTCATTAAAACAAAAACGTTGAAATGTCATTCTAAAACAAAAATAATGGTGACTCAATCTATGGACCACTAAAAAAAATCTTAATTGTTTTGGGTTTTTTGGTATTTTCGCTATTTACAATAAAATAAAATATTAAGCATTATACCGTGTGTCCACAGGTTTACGCACCATGGAATCAGAACAACGTTAATTTCTCCCAAAGATCAGCTCTTGCTTTTACGAAAACAGCTTAACAACAAACCTTATTATATTTATTTTTCTATGGCAATAAACGATTAAGTGGTATTCAACTTGAAGTATGGTGTCAAAATCGAGGTTAGAAAGTTAGGTTTTGCGTCAACTTTGACACAGACTGACGCAAAACCTAACCTGATTACCTCGAATTTGACATAGACTTACAGTGCCACCAACTTACTATTTATACGTTGTATAACCATGACCATTCAAAAATGTTTGATCATTTCTGAAGGCACTTCATTTGTTACTTAGAAATTCAATTTTAATGGTCAATGCTTAGCAACCGTTTGACTATCAATTACCACCGGAAGAGTAGATCTTTAAAATAAACTAGCATCACTCCAGCGCCATGGTGCGTAGTCTCGTGGACGCACGGTATATCGTTGCAATGGTAAAAAGAAATGTAATTTTATGAGCTATCCAGATACAGATCTTATTAAAAAATGATAATTTTCTAAATGTCTCAAAAATCAAAACCCTTATAATTTTTTTAAGTACGCCGCTGGATCTACGTAAAAACTCGCATGTTTTTTGTATTTACATTTTTTTTTGTAACTCCGCTAATTAAGAAGTTACAAGAGATTACAAAAAACAGCAGATTTTGAGAATCACCCTGTATTTCCTAAACAAATCTAGTTAGCGTAGTTCTGATTACGCCATTAAACTAACCACTAAAAAAGAGGACGAGACACGTATACTACTTTTTTTGTATCTCTTAACCTTTAGTATGTACACTATAATATCAACGAAAAAAAAACACCCTGTACACGTAGTTTTTTTGGATAGTGATCTCTTGGTCGAAATTTAGTCGAAAAGGACTTCGGAATTGACAACCGTCAAATTGACATTTCAATAAAATAGTAAAAAAAGCGTACTTTTTTTCACGATTTTTGCATTAAAAAAAGTGGAACTTTCAATACAATTTTTCGTTAAAAAAAAACGACTTTAACGATCACTATGCAAAAAAGACCTTTTACACACTATTGCATACTAGATTTCTTCTACAACCGAACATTTCACTTTTTTTATCATACGTAACCCAAAATACATCTTACTTTTACGCTCAAAGGTTTGTAAAGAATTTTTTATGCACTGAGTTTTAAAAATTGACACGTTACAAACTAACTAACGTGTTCAAAGTATCTACTTTAGACACGGTTGTAGAAAAAATCAGTTTACAAACATAAAAACATGATTTAGTAACTAACAGATAATAAACCACAAATAATGCAATAATTTAAAAATAGCAATATCGGTAAACCAAAATAAAACAACTTTCAAATAATAATGACCATGTGGATTACGAACGCTTGTTGTTTCGTATGATGTTGCACACGGCCGTTTTTATAACAGTCGAGGTTTCACACTGCAAAGAGGGGTACTGCAAGTTGGCTTCTCGTATCTCCGGGAACGATGGCACTTTTCGCAGTCGTATGGCATCTCTAAAAGGGGTTTTTAATGCCATTAAAGACTTCGGAGTGCAAAGTACCGTTATCAGTCGAACCTACAAATGTTTAAAGCTGTTAATAACATAAGTATTTAAGTAAGTAGTTATGGCTATGGAATAGTTCCTAATTTCTGAATGAAACTATAAGTCACTTAAAAATCAAATGTTAAACTTGACATAGTATAGTATAACGTTGTTGCATTCATAAATTAGGAACTATTTCATAGCCATGCTAGATGACATAATTTTTAATGGATACCTATTGGGACACATTTAGTCATTAAAAAATTCTGCATCCAAAAATTCGAAATTTCTAGTTTAATTTTTAAATACGTTCAAATGTCTAAAAAGCACGTTTTGCAGTAAATTTCACTACGCGGTGATACTACTTCTCAAGAGGTCCAGAGCATTAAGTAGATTACTATTATTACACACAACTGTCACATGATAGATATCATCCAATCAGAACCATGCATTTTTTTTAAATCGATCAATCCCAAACTGATTACCTGATAAGCTGCCTAGGGAAACCGTTAAACTTCCTAGTGCTAATTATCGACCCCGTAGATGGTGTCATAATTTGAAATAGAAATGCAAGAAACAAGCAATTTGAGTTTTTTGGCATTATTAGATCAATTTTAAATCATAATTTGTATAGGCATTAGCAGCCGGTCTTATAAAGGCCACTAATCTGACGTTAACTTTAATTCGCTGTTAAAATAAACAAAAGCGCATCAAAATTTGTTTACTAATGAATAAAATGTCATAAGCACTGACGTTTTGATGCGCTTTTGTTTCTTTTAACAGCGAATTAAAGTTAATGTCAGATTAGTGGTTTTTATAAGACCGGCAGTAGGTGTAATAATACATAGTAATTAATATAACAAGGGCGAGACATACTTACCGATAATTTTGCATACGCCAAGGGTCGAGTGCTGGTTGCAATGAAAATTGTCCCGAGGGCAGTTTTCTAAGGGCACCCAGCACGATGATTCTTGGCACGGGCAAAATTATATGCAAGTGTGTCACCCGCGGTTATATTTTGAAGATTATTACACAAAACGCGTATACGAATTATGATTTAAAATTGATCTAATAATGCCAAAAACTCAAATTGCTTGTTACTTGCATTTCTATTTCTAATTATCACACCATCTACGGGGTCGATAATTAGCACTAAGGAGCTCATCAGGAAATCAGTTCGAGATCGGTCGATTTTAAAAAAATGCATGGTTCTCATTGTATATTTGTCATGCGACAGCTGTGTGTAATAATCTTCAAAATATAAACGCAGGCGACACACTCACATATAATTTTGCCCGTGCCAAGAGTCATCGTGTTAGTTTCCCTTAGAAAACTGCCCTCGGGACAATTTCCATTGCAACCAGCACTCGACCCTTCGCGTTTGCAAAAGTATCGGTAGTATGTCTAGCCCTTGTTATATTACTATTGATTAGAAACGTTATTAATAAGATAATAAAATAATTAAATTATAGTACATACATCTGGTTTTAAATTTCCATAATCGATGTGATTCCTCAAATTAGCTCGAATACAATTTGAAAGTACTCCGTCGTTGCGTTCTGTTGTTCTTCTGTCCAATCATCAAAGGTTATTTTCTGGTGTTTTTGGCGACACGTATCGACTACGGCGGGCTAAAGAAAGATATTCCATTAGCGAATGTACAATTTATTAGTAGGTTAACAAGTACGAAGAAATGAACACGTATGTGGCTCTTACCCTTTATTTTTTGTTTCTTTCGGTGTGACACATTGGGATGGAAAAATGACGATTTACTTAAAACGCTGGAACCCTTCGGAACAGAAACTCTATTTCAAACTACATAGGGATTCAACTGCAACTTACTGGTTGATGGTCCATGTCTCTTTGTCCGAAGAGATTTTAAAACTTCTTGACGAACTTGATGACCTGCAAAAAGAAAACGTTAAATATACAGCTTCAGTTCGATATCAATAAATAAAAATTTAAAGAATTTTGCAAATACTACGTAGACGTAGCAGTCTGTGTTGATATATGATCAAAAATTAATCTTATCTAGTATGGCTATGAAAGAACAAATTGCTGCCTTTAAAACTGGGTCAACTATATTTTACTTTTAGGTTAGAGAAGATGAAGTGTCTATCCGATCGGCGCAGGCTTATTTGTTGGACAATTACACGACTTACGTGCAAATTTGTTTATTTAGTAACTAATTTAAAAAACAATTTTAGCGGTAATTAAAAAAAAATTTAAATAATTGCTGATAATATTGTAAGTAAAACTTGTACACAACCTATCTTGTAAAATTGTTTCGTTAAGAAGATATGGCTACTAAAGTTCACACTAGAAATGTTTTTTCTCCAGTGTCAACTTCTTAATGGGTTCATATACAGTTTTTTACTAAACATTAGGGATCGACTGATACAGGTGTTTTGGTTGATACCGATATATACCTAATTCAGCCAATATGGCCGATACCGATTATCGGTTGATCCCAACTAAAAATAGTGTTAGAAATCATCTGTCGAAGCTTGTGCCCAACCTTATAAATCACCCTGTGTAGTGTTCCAAAAAAACAATTTTGACCGGATACTGTATAAGCATCACTTTTCTTTATTGAAATAAAAAACTAACAAACAACGGGAATAGACTGGCAGAAATTCCCCCTAATTTTCAAAAACTAAGTATAACTTTTTGCCGCTTAACTTTTTTGATTGAATCACTTTAAATATTTTATTGCAAGATTGTACAGCATTTTACTTTAATGTAGTAACCCTATGAATTTTTAAATCGACAATTCGATATATACTAGAAGATACTCCAGTAAGTTACTTTTTCTCAATAATACGTAGTATGTTTCAGGATTTTTCATTCAATGATCAAACTTAGAAATACGTCAATGTTATATAAAATATTAATATGTATTTTTCCACCGTAGAATCACGAGTGCTCAACTCTTGTTGGAAAGATTACAATTTTATAAACAATTGATTACTTAAATTAAACAAGAAGAAATTGACGTAAAGACATGAACGCTTAACGTTGAGGGTTCTTTTCCTAAGGGTTTAACCGAGTTTAATTGCTTTCTAGCAATCATAGCAAATAAAAAAAACCAAATCTGGTTAGACAAGTGTTTTGCACGAACGATCTTTGATTGAAGAATTAACTGAATAAATTATAGAGAAAAGTCAATACGTCAAATTTTACGTTTTTCAAAATGCCCAAGCATCGTGGTTAAATGTGAACAAATTAAGCTACTGCCGTAGACCTCTTTCGTTTGATACATTCCAGAAATTATCCAACCCAGTAGGGTTTTCTGTAAAACTGGCAGATTCTTGCCCAGGCTAATTTGGCCGATACACAATAGTTCGTAGAAATGACCATCGCCGATTAACATGTCTACGGGCAAGAATTTATTAAAAGTAGTATCAGCTAATCCGATGTTTTTGAGTACGTTGAAATTTGATCGATCAAACGACACGAGAGGTAAATTTTCAGTAATTTTTAAAATAACTAAAGAGTTCATATTTATATTAAAATTACTGTGTAATGATGCTATCTGAATGTTACTACTGGAATTACACTGCGAAGCTTTAGAATTTAGTCCAACTACTGTAGTAGCAACCGTTTGTCTTTTTAATTGCAATTTATTTGCCAAATCTTCGGTAATGAAATTAGCGTGGGATGCAGAATCTAGTACTGCCCTAGCATTGTGCCAGTTATTGTTAATATCTGTGACTTTAACCCATAGTCCAGTTACATTAGACGGAAAACCGCAGCATCTGCCGAAAAAATCCAAGTGAACTGAAATTTTGCATACACCTTTATTTTGACATTAGAAATAATTGCTGCGTTCGGAAAGGTACCTCCGACAGCTCCGTTTCCGAAATAAGTTTTTCGCAAATATCTCGCTTTCTATGGGTCGTATGACTGTTTTAGTTATTACAAAAAGTGAAGGCTAGGAAATTCTCTACAAAAAATATTCTACAGGTTTTTTACGTACAACTAACCATTCAGTAAATAACACACTGTTAAGTTTTGTAGACGGGTTTTACTTCCTTTTACGATAAACGGAGTATTGGAGCGAGGGTCTGCTGGGTGACATTTCCCTTACTGTATGCAGTATTACATCTCCGATGCCTAGATATCAAAACCATTATAAAATAGTTATTTTCATTACAAGCGTCGAAAGTAGCAAATATCGTGCGAGTGTTGATTACACAAACGAGGGCGTAGCGAAGCGAAGCCCGAGTGGATCTAAACACGAGCACAGATATTTGCACTTTCGGGCGAGTTATGAACACTATTTTTTAGACAACCACTCAAAGGAAATTCAATTTTTAA
Source organism: Agriotes lineatus (assembly GCA_940337035.1). Classification (NCBI taxonomy): domain Eukaryota; kingdom Metazoa; phylum Arthropoda; class Insecta; order Coleoptera; family Elateridae; genus Agriotes; species Agriotes lineatus. The sequence continues at coordinate 107,832 of CALNHX010001950.1, forward strand.
GAATTGTTTTTATTTGGTTTTGCAAAATTGATTGTTATATTATTATTGGTACAATTGGCAAAAGCGTCTCGATGATTTGAATCACGGTCTGCTGAATTGTGTGACAAACGTCAAAGTGACGTTTGTCACACAATTAAGCAGGCCATGTTTTGAATAACTTTTTGCCGTTACGATATGACTAGTACGATATAATATCGTGCTAGTGTTTGAAGTTGTCAACTTTCTGTGTTAGGCTGCTGTCGCGATAATGTTACTTTCATATATGGTCTAAAAAAATATTTTACAATAAATAATTTTTTCTACATCTGCTTGGATAAAAACCTATTATCAAATTCATTTGAGTTAGTTACGCCATTATCTAACTCAGTTAGATAATGAAATCAGATCCATTTGCATTACGTAATGAAACTTATTACGTAACTCAAATTTGATTACCTAACTGAAATAGTGTTAATGAATGACATTTTTCTACTAAAATATTTTTGAAAATGACAGATCTGACATTCTCTTAATGCACTTTTCTCAATTTTGGGCAGTTGTAGATAAAAAAAATTAAAATTTATGTGTGAGAATGCATCATATCATTAATATACTTGTGTGCTTACATAACTCGTGCTACGCACTCGTTTGTAACTTACACACACGTATATTAATGATGCTCTTATCCCACTTTATAGTAAATAACTATTATTTACCACTTGTGCCAGGTTCTGTAGACACGTCAGACAGCTGTCGTCTGACAGATGGATATTGCCGTGGCACATCCTCCCTTACGATGGTTAGCTCCTCACTATTCCCCCTTGATGTAGATGGTATAGAAGCTTCGAACTGAGCTAGTATCCCTATAAATTACAAATATATACTAATCAGCAGAATGCATACATACTGAGAATTGATAACATACCCTTCACTTTTTCAGGAGTTTCATATTTCTCCTGTAAAGGGTAACAAAAGGAGTTTTCTTCTGTTGAAGTTTCATGAAACCCTAAACAGTTTTTAAGAGTTACACTTCAGAACTTTTGAACACAGTAGATATCTTACCTGGCAAATTTATAGTTGGCAGTTTTCCATTGCTATCAATGCACATCTCCGAAAAATGTGTTTGGCATACAACATAGGAACCTAAAATGCGTTTACCTTCTATATTGCTTAATTTCAGGTTTCCTATACGTTGCAGCCAAACGACACGCACACGTTTTTCGCTGGGAAGTGAGTACCTTGGTGTTTCTTTATTGCTACAGCCGGGTACGCAGCATTTCCTTTTTCTCAAACCACTCATTTTAAACAATTTCAAGTTTTCAAGAGTTTTATCACAAATTTAAGGAGCACACGAGTATCAACTACCTGCAGCCTTGTTTCTAAGCACAAAGAATGAGCAAAACTGGGCAAACCTCTTTGGAGCACACAAAGGATGGAATGCATTTTGCACAGATGTTTTTAACAGAATTGCAATCCACAACTGGCAATTTTATTAGCTGTCGTAACGGTTGGCGTCAGGCTGTCGGGGACTCCCATACCCCTCCAATCGCATAAATTGCCAGAGAGAGAATATGCTACCTTTGTCAGACAATCCTACCTTCTGCCACGCATTACTAACAATCTGTACGAGTCTGCGTATTCCAGTGACCATAACCTGATTACACCCACAAGACAAAACAATGCCCAGTGCAAATACGTTGGAAACGAAATGCGACGTTGCCATTTAAAATTCTAGGAATAGACAGCTGTCAGCAGCATGGTTGCCGGACCTTACTTTGGATTGACATGTAATGGAAAATTTGTCTTAAAAGTCGCTTTACATATAATATACCGTGCTTGTGTAAAGTCTGGAACTATCCAAATAGAACTTTTATCAAATGTTTTTGAAAGAAATCCTTGGACACGTCAATTTTTATTTTAAATAAGACATATTTTATTGAAATTATAACTTTTAGATTGTCTTCTGTTTTGAGTTATGAGCGTATTTATGATAAAATCAATCGTCGCATGTATGTTACATCATGACTGGAGGAAGGCGTGACCAGATTTGGCTCATTTTTGTTGTTGTGTTTCTAATTGCCAGAACAAGGTTTGTATGAAAGAAAATTTTGGGGAAGTCCACCGGAAAAGTCGGAAAATTCGAAATATCAAAAAGATGATTTTCTATGTATTTTTGTATGGGATTTCGAATGTTTTCGTTTTTGAAGGGCTTTTCGAAGAGAAAAATGGGAGTGGAAAACTCGTAAAATATATAAAATATACTGCTCCACAAATGAACTGTACCACCCATAAAAATTGTATTTATTACATTACGTCATAAAATATGCATATAAAAGCTTATGTTTTATAGTATACTCATATTAAGCATATTTAATTGGACTATCCTCAAATATCAACTGAAGAATTAACAAATCAGATTCATAAAATGACAAAATAATAAAATTATAAAAAAAACATATTTCACAAAAATAAGAGAAAATTGAAAATAACATTTTATATAAGAAGATTTAAAACCGAAAACAGTCAAAATGGAGCAAAACTCTTCTCACACTAAATAAGAGACCAAAAGAGAACATTTTATTAGAAAAAAAGATAAAAAAAGATCCGTATTAAAAAAGAGAACATGTTCTCTTTAAAAGAGATGTTCTGGCCACCCTATAAATGGGTAAAATGAGGGTTCCAATTTTGTAAGGAAAAATAATATTAAATAGACGTTTCGACTTGAAACTTCGTTGGAGTACTCATAAAAACAAATAAGCAAACCCGTATTTCGTGATTTTACAAAAATCAACCCCTTAGGGGGTGAAATGGGGTCAATAAGCCTAAAAAATCGTTATGGGTGTCGTTATTGAGGTATTTTGGGACGCTGATTGCGAAAATGGCATTTATTTTTAAGTCCAAGGCGGTGAACATGACATAAAATTAAACTCTACCTTATAGTGGTGGAACGGGGTTTCAGAGACGAATTATTTTTGGACAGAACAGCGTTTGCCAGAGGTCCTCAAAAAATTGTACCAATTTACAAGTTTAAATTGTACCAAATTTTGAACTTTTTGTACAGACACCAAAAATTGCGTAGTTTTAATCTCAGAAGAAAAATATTAATATTTAGATTTTTCGTCCGCGTTTTAATAGGTTTAGGTTATTATTACAATAATTAAAGGAAAAAACTAAACACATTTTCGTGCGCAAGTTAAAATATCTTAATTTTAAAGCCAGGTGAATTATATATAATTCACTAGGTGGGTTTTTTGAAATTAGGAAATACACTTTCTTTGCTTTTTCCAAGTGAATTTGCAATAGTCGTCACAAAGCATTACTTTCGCTGTCAAATCAATTATGCCACCCAAACGACAAGCAATTGGTCGATCTACACTTCAAACACAAAAGCAAAGGGCATACGAGTTTCAGATACCGATGAGCAACGGGAAGAAAAACTGGAAACTATTCGAGTACGCACTGCTCAAGCGTGTCGTCGAGATATTTCGATAAATTGTATTTACGGTCCGATTTAGCTCATATTCGGAATATACGTTGGTTACGTAGAGAGAAATGTTTATACAAAAAATGAACCCGGTAGGTGGCGCTGGAGTCAAGATATTTACGAAAATGTGTATTTCAAATTTACGATTCGATTTGGCTCATATTCGGAATGTACGTTGGTTACGTGAAGAGAAATGTTTATACAAAAAATAAACCCGGTAGGTGGCGCTGGAGTCAAGATATTTACGAAAATGTGTATTTACGGTCAGATTTAGCTCATATTCGGAATATACGTTGGTTACGTAGAGAAAAATGTTTATACAAAAAATGAACCCGATAGGTGGAGCTGGAGTCAAGATATTTACGAAAATGTGTATTTCAAATTTACGATTCGATTTGGCTCATATTTGGAATGTACGTTGGTTACGTGGAGAGAAATGTTTATACACAAAATAAACCCGGTAGGTGGCGCTGTAGTCAAGATATTTACCAAAATGTGTATTTACGGTCAGATTTAGCTCATATTCGGAATATACGTTGGTTACGTAGACAGAAATGTTTATACAAAAAATAAACCCGGTAGGTGGCGCTGGAGTCAAGATATTTACGAAAATGTGTATTTCAAATTTACGATTCGATTTGGCTCATATTCGGAAAGTACGTTGGTTACGTGAAGAGAAATGTTTATACACAAAATAAACCCGGTAGGTGGCGCTTTAGTCAAGATATTTACCAAAATGTGTATTTACGGTCCGATTTAGCTCATATTCGGAATGTACGTTGGTTACGTAGAGAGAAATGTATATACGAAAAAATGAACCAGGTAGGTGCGCTGGAGTCAAGATATTTACCAAAATGTGTATTTACGGTCCGATTTAGCTCATATTCGGAATGTACGTTGGTTACTTAGAGAGAAATGTCTATACAAAAAATGAACCCGGTAGGTGGCGCTGGAGTCAAGATATTTACCAAATAGTTTATTTACGGTCCGATTTAGCTCATATTCGGAATGTACGTTGGTTACTTAGAGAGAAATGTCTATACAAAAATGAACCCGGTAGGTGGCGCTGGGAGTCAAGATATTTACCAAAATGTGTATTTACGGTCGTTAGACGTAAACTTAATATTTTTTTTCTATCCGGGGGGTGACTTTAATGTTTCCAAACGGTTTTAAGTTGTTCGGGGCCTTTTTGGTTACAGCTGTTTAAAATTCCACGAAGATTGGGCGTTTATTACCAAAGTTAACTTCGATATGTTACCATATTTTAAATTTAAAGCTAGGTGAATTATATGTAATTCACTGGGTGCGTTTTTCGAAATTAGAAAATGGGACAAATAATTTTGTGGCATCATACATGGGTATTAAAATAATATCGCGTAATATTTTTTTAGATTGGCCTCCAGCAGCAAGTTAAGCAAAAACGTAATGTCACTTCAAATAAATTAAACCAAAAGTGTTTTGAGGCGTATCAAATCCCGTCACATATATTTTCTCATTTTATATAAGCAACCGTATTGCACTGTAGTCCATTTACTAAGGAAAAAAAGTTCTAACTTCGTTGACTCAAAACCGATTTTGATATATTTTTTTTAATTTCGGAAAAGTTTATAGAAAAGTTCCCCACGGGTGAGAAGGTGTGCTTTTTATTTTTTCAATTGTTATTAACAAGTAAGTGTTTTTTAATACAGTCTTAATTAAAAAAATTACTCTTTTATTTATTTAAACAATTGCCTGACACTTGATAACATTCATTCGGTTTTTATTTCGTATACAGGGTTTTTTTGGGTCGCTGATCTCAAATTTTGTGTTAAAATTTATCAAAAATGGAAAATAACGTCTTTAAGGTGGCAAAATAGCTTCATTTTTGAATTTTGCGCGTTGCCTCATATCTAGGGGTTTTGGACACGCTTATTATAAATATAGCATTAAGAGGTTAATTTTTATTCTGTACGAATATTATTATTATTTAATAAACATTATATTAACTAAAAGTTAAATAGATTAAATACATTTAACTATAACATATAAATTCGAACGCCTAAAAATGTATTTTCTACGACCTCTTTGTACAATTACCAAAATATATTACTGAATTAAACGATTTGCTAGTTGTGACCGATGGAGGAATGTTATTACATAAAAACAAATGGCAACTTGTTCAACAGTATGGTGCAATTTTAAATAGTTATATTAATTTTATTGTACGTAATTACGAAAAAAAGCAATTGTTTTTGTCGATCATCAGAAACATCGAATAAATCCCGATGGCTCAAGACGAAAACTGCACCTGATATTCGATTGGATAGAGACAGGTTTAGTTATAGTCTCAGAGAATATAGACGTATTAGTTATATTAACAGCTTTAGCTTCCCTGATAATGATATATATTTTTTAAAACCTGCCAAATATAAAGAAATATCTTTCTCTAAGAGCCTGTAATTTGCGATATTAAGTAAACATCTAAGAATATAAATGTTTTGAAGTCTAACGACAAGTGGTCTTTTCATATTGGAAAATGTGTGCTACTAACAATTTTACATTTAAAATTAAGGCTTAACACACACAAAGAAATTAAAGATAGACCAGCAAATGCAGCGGAATTTGCATCCTGTTGTTGGGTCACTGTTTATATATACGTCACGTCGGATGGCATTCCGTTCTTGCACAAAAGTCCCAAGGTCGCCGTGTTATTTTATATCGTATTTCTTTGTACCAAGTCGTAGGTATTAGTTTTCTTTATATTAATATTATATTATTAATTGGTTTAATTATACCTTCGTGATTTTACCGATTTGGAACTAGTTGTCCCGCAACGAAACGCTTTCCCGAAATGTCCCGATTTTCCAAGAAAATATGCTTTCACAATTTCCAGTGATTTCTGCAAATTCTGGTTCAAAATTAGTTAAAATTACCCATAAATGCAAGCCACGGATAACAGAGACTATCAAGCTTCTAATAAACTTAAAAAATAAGGCATATAATAGGTATAAACATTCCAAATCATTAGCGCATTGGAAATATTGCAAATCGATACGAAATTCTGTGACTTTAGCTACAAAGGAGAAAAAAGCGTATTTTAACTTTGTATTTGATGGCTATGATACTAAATCCATATGGAGGGAAATTAAATCTTTGTGTGTGAACAATATTAAAAGCAACAATACCATACCAGAACATTTAAGTACACCCGATTCATTAATAATTTTTTCATAAATAATGTACCAAACGTCAACAATGATAACAATAATGTATTAGATTTTTATAAAAACCACAAACTAAATGAACTCAGTGTTAATATTGCGGATATTGTCGGAATTATAAACTCGATTAAAAGTAAATCTAAAGGAATCGATGTACTTAATATTGACTTTAAAATGCGGGTTCCAATTTTGTACGGAAAAATAATATTAAATAGACGTTTCGACATGATACTTAGTACGAGTACTCCTAAAAACAAATAATCAAACACGTATTTCGTGATTTTCTGAAAAGCAACCTCTTAGAGGATGCAATGGGGTAAATAAGCCTAAAAATCGTTATGGGTGTCGTTATTGATGTTTTTTGGGACGTTGATTGCGAAAATGGCATTTATTTTTAAGTCAAAGACGGTAGACATAACATAAAATTAAAACTCTATAGTGGCGGTCACAGACCAATATTATTTTTGGGCAGAACAGCGTTTGCCGGGTCAGCTAATAACGTAATCATTGTCTCGACTACTTTTTTTACTGCGCAGCACGAATCGGTTCGCCGCATGGCCTATTATAGATATATTGAATATGTACTACAGCACATATGACGCTCTTGGGAAGGCAAAATTACATATTATAGGTCATACAACGATCTTTGTTTTGCTGCGCAGCACGTCTTTGTGCTATATAGGCAATGGCACATATGACGCTCTTTGCTAAATTACATATTATCGGTCATACAACGCTCTTTGCTAAATTACATATAATCGGTCATACAACGCTCTTTGCTTTAACAACTCATATTGTTCCATTTAAAAAACATAGTTATCAATTGTTTTAGTACGTTTGGTGCTATAATTCGGTCATGAGGAATTTTTAGAGTCAATTGGAGTTTGTGTTGCATTTCTTGTTGGATTGCTATTGATTTTGCGTAATTCATGGCCTACTTTGACTAAAATTTTTTTTTTATTTTGAAAAATAATAAGTTCCTAAATTTAAATTTAAGAATGCTATTATAAAGCACTTTTAGTGCTGATTTCAAATATCTAAAAATATACAGGGTATTCCATTTAAAAAACCAAAGTTGTGTATCACCACGTAAAAATAGGAGGCTATGGCTTAAATTGGTTAACGTCAATTTTTAGGATGTATACTGGCATTTAAAACAGAAGAAAGTTCTTTTCGATATCTCTATTATTAACAAAGTTACGAGCTGTCTAGCGATCTACAAACACACTGTATACTTTCGTTAATGTAGTTCGTAATATTTTCATCCCTGGATTTGGCTTTTACACTACTTTGAATATAGTTTATCTGCTGTATAATTAATTTTCTACTGTACGAACCTGAAATACAACGAAAAGCATGTTAATAATGTTTAGACCAAGTAATCGAGTATTTTGAAGATTATCTTTAATAATAAATATTCCCAACTTCCAAATCAAGTAGTTTACAATAATTTTTAGAACACCTAAAAACCAAATAAAGAGATTATTAGAAGGTAATAGGTGATCCCATAACCGCACAAACCTTTCCTATTTGTTTAAAAATTCTATTCTACTGAAATAATGCCACTACGACCTCGGTAAATACTAATAAATGTAATGTTTAAGGTAATAAAATGGTTAAATATTAAAGACATCAGAGGACAGAACTTGTAATTAATTCTTAAAACGTTTTTATTAATAGCGAATTCGGCTGACTGCGCCGATGACGTCTTGCTACGAGATTATCTTCACAAAACAGATTATGTTGCAGCCAGAGCGAGCGAAATTCACCATATAAATAACAGGTAATAGGCAACCCTCAACGAATTTTGAAATTTTCCCAGCTTGAGTATAGGCAACCTTCAACGAATTTTGATATTTTCGGAGCTGTAGTATAGGCAACCGAGGCTAACTTCGCACAAAAATCGACCACGTAGTTCTTAAGAAACGGCGTTGGCGCATGCCGGTAGTGGGCGCGTTCATCGAGTCGTTGTACGTACCCTTACATGTGTAAGACTTCCGACGACGTCGTCGCAAGTCCGAAAACCTCGCCGTTAGACCCGGTTACATACACTAGAAAATCGTCGTATGTGGGAAACCAGGTATATATATATATATATATATATATATATATATATATATATGTTTTCTGCACAAGTCGAGATCTTTTAGTGATAAATAGTATACAAGTGGAGATCCGTTTGAACAAGTAGAGATCCAAATTGGATCTCGCCTTGTTTCTATGTGTATCTCGTGTTTTTCCAATTAATCGAAGTGTGGGTAGTGTGCTTGTAAATTTTTGTTCGGATCTCATTTTGCCCATTTTTATCAAATTTTTATACAGAAATAGTTCAACAAATGCGCTCAAGAGGGCGCTCTATAAGTTATACAGTATTTGACATTTTATGCACAATCTGAGATCCTGCATAGTTGGCAACGTCGCGTCGCTATTTATATCTTGCACGAATGAGCCAAGGCGAGTATTTCCTAGTGATGGGTAAACACGGAATATTTTAAAATATTTAAGTTGCAATTTATTAATGTTTGTTGTTTCAATTTATTTTTATGGGAGACTTTGAGCAACAACATGTCTACATATACACAAACAAACCAATAGTTTTGTGGATGTATGTTGATGATGTCTTTGCAATTTGGCCATATAGTATTGATGATATATTTCTTGAACATATTGACAATAAAAAAATATCAAATTCACATTAGAAGCATAAGAAAACAATCAATCACTTTGTTCTGATACACTAATGACGCCAACAACAAATACTTTCAACCATTTTTGGGAACTTTTTCAATTGAAATGGAAAGCTTAAAAATGTGCATTGAGGCGTACTTTGTTCCAGAGTGCCTTTAATGAAAGAGGACACTCGATAACCTTTTTATTACTATACGATTTAAACAAAATTAATCGTTGGCTGTTGGAGATCATCATTGCTATTTGGTAGCAATTTCAAATATTTTTTTCGCTTTTGATTAAACCGGAAGTACATTATGCATTTTTTGGTTATATTTTTAAATTCTTCATCTTTTTCTCTTGTATGTATAGAATTTCAGTGGGATTCTATAAAAAGTTTTGCCCAAAATCGCGTCTAAGGATTGGTAATTTTATTTGGTTATACAGATAGCAAGCACCGTCGATCCAATAAATAGCTCAACATGTTCACAGTTTTGTACAACACGCGCCTCTGATCTCTTTCGGAGTTCTTGGTTGGTTTCTTTGCCTTTCTCATCGGTGATAACTGAGCGCATCTGATTGTATTTTCTAAATAATCTAGATTAAAATAGAAAAAATTCGAAGGTGTGAGATCAGGTGATCTTAGAGGCAATTCCACAGGCCCCTTGCAAACGGCCATTAACGCATCATTGGGGTATTCCCAAACAATAAAGGCGGAACGGACGCGCAGTGGAATCGTACCGGTAAAATCTCATAAACGGACGATTGCACCTGATTTTTGCAAAGTGGAAGTATAACATAGTAAAAGAGAAAGTAAGCCACAAAAAAAATCAGAAATCTTAGTTATTACAATACGAAATAAATGGACGTGAGTACGTGTAAGTGTATTGCAGCGTAAGCCACGCTGAGAGGCGACCTTATCGAATTTAAATAATCTGAAGTAACCACATAAAGATGTTTAAGAGATGAACAAAAAAAGGAAAAGGACAGGGAGCTAGATGCCAACACGGTAAAGAAAATTTTTGGAAGGAGAAAAAAAATAATCAGGTACCCAGACCAAAATAGACAACCAAACCAGGAAAATAAAGTAAACATGAGCGATTGAGAAGTTATAAAAATATGATGAAGGAAATTGTGGAACAAATATAAAAATAAAACATTAAGAGATGAAATCAAGAAAAAGGAGCTGAGACGGGAAAAATTAAAATTGCAATTAGCAGAGAGGATAGAAAAGTTAGAGGCAGTAATAAACCAGTTCCTAAGCAGGGAACTAGGAATACAAACAAATGTTAAAAATGTGAACGTCATAGGCAAGAGAAAAACAGGGGAAATAATTAGTATAGAGATGGAATCCTAAGACAAAGAACAACAGGTAAAGATAAAAATGATCCCAAGGGAAAGAAGAATACATCGATCATGAAATGACGTTAGTAGAAAGAAACATGCAAGCGTAAATCAGAAAAATAGAAAGAGAAGAGCAAAAGAAAAACAAATCAAGGTAGGATATAAGAAGATAACAATGAATGGGCTCTATTTGAATAGGGAGAAAAAGATAACGAAGTTGTCAAAGTCAATGTTCTAAAAAACGAATAAGGAGACCGAATTCAGGAAGCTGCCAAGAGAATGCGACAAATGCAAAGATAACTGACCTGAATACGGAAAAGGAAAACACGCGCAAAAGCAGAAGCCTTAAAATAGGAAACTGGAATATTAAAGGAATAACTGGAAAGTAAGAGCAGAAATCAAGAAAAATTGAAGAACTACAGCCAAGATATTTGGAGATTACAGAAATAAAAAAGAAGGAGGAAGCGGTACAGTAGATACACAAAGCTCCAACAACTCCAAAAAATGCCTTACATCGTAAGCTACAAAGGCAACGGATTAAATAAGTAAGTATGGACTCGCGCTCACTCCAACTCAAAGTACAAATTTTGTCGCAAACCCAGTGGATCCTAAATAACTCATTATTTAAGAAATTGCGATTACACTCACCCAAAATTAATAGCATAACCAATTTTTCGCTATTACTCATTTTAATTACAATGAGTTGTTGGAATTTTTAAACTTTGTCAAATCTGCAGTAGTTCCGTGGCTATCCCTACTTCTATTTTTTAAACTGCTAACTTGAGTACTTAGAAATCTACCCGCATAAAAATGTTATACGTACGTAAAAACGAATTAAAAAACAAAAGCTACATGCACTGTCGGTTAAACCGAAAGTGACTAATATAAGATGCAACTGAATAGATGATTTCATTTTGAAAAAAATAATTCAACGTTTTTCTTTTGTAAATCATAAAAAAAGTTGTCGACTATTTCTTCTTTCGTTGAAGGAACTGTACTATAACACGTTTAATGACAATTTGTAAAAATAACAGGCGAACTTTAAGAGATCTTTCTGGGAAACTCTTTACGGACATTCAAAGAAACTTTCTTATTGGAAGTGAATATTTCTTTACCGGAAACCCTCCAAATGAACATTCTCAAAGTGAAGCTTTCGAGGCTGCTCATAACTAGCATTTCCATTTGGATAAAATAAAAATTATAGTTATTTATATATTAAGAGTATAATGGCCAGATTATAGCACACGGTACATACAACGTTTTATTTTTGTTTGGTTATCGAAATGGACAAAAATTAAGAATTCGGTATTTTGGGCACAGGCTGGTGCTGTGCATTTTTGGTGTGCTGTGATTTCTTTGTAGGTTGTTGATATTGCTATATTAGATTGTTGGATTGTTGATATCTGTTTTACTGATTACCAATTTTATAGACTTTCGGGCCATAAAAGTCATATTCCGCCGGCAGTCGAGGGCCAGTAAACAAGGTTGTGGATAAAAAATTAAATTAAATGAGGAGCATCCGTGCAAAACCGGCTTTATCCATTTTCATAAAATGTTGGGAAAATGGCAAAAACTTCCCGTCTCCTGGCCTTTACAGATAAAAAAATGCAATTTTATGTCTTGTGGGCATTAATGTACTTGATTGATGGGACATTTTCAAAAACGTTTGCTTCAAAATCCGTTAAAAAATGTTGAAGAAAACTTTATTTTTCAAAAATAATGACAAAATATATCTATAAACTACAAAATAACGCACATTCTTACTTAAAAAAATTAAACAGAATAAAAAAGTTAACTTATATTAATACGACAGGCTCTTCATAATGGCAATCGGATATAGCCAGGTTTGCTGAAAAAACGTGGATTTGGCCGGTTTTGCTCTAAAACCTGCTTTTCAAATGTAATTTTAACATTGATATAGCCGGTTTTGGACAGAATCACTTTAGTTGTCGATAGAGCTGAAGGTAAAGATGCAAAATCGAGAAAAAAAACGACAACTCGAAAAACAAATGGATATAGCCGATTTTGCATGGATGACCTTCAAACGTAGTATCATGTCTTTAATGAACCGAAACTGTGAAAATACAGCTGTACTGTAGTCTACATATTAATATAAGAAAAATTTCTTACAACTACTTGTTTTTATAAGTGCTGTATACGAATACTTTAATTTATATCCAAGTCTATTACTTAAAATCATTTAAATGATTTTCTCACATCATCAGACATTCTGTTTTTTATGGGAAATTTTATTTCGAATATGAGTTTCAAAAGACTACAACATAATAAATGGTCGTTCCACTGCTAAAATAGTTACGTGCATAAGCAAAACTTTTCGCAAGCATTCCTCTTTTATGATTGCGTTCTTATCCAAGAGGTATGGCAACCTTGTAGGATCTCATCTTATGCTACTAACATCACCATATACACCTCCGGACCTCTACTTGTATATAATTTATCACGGATCTCATGTTGTTTACATTATATCACGAATGAGTCAAGTGCTGAAATTGTTTCCCCTCTCCGTGGTTAGGGATTAAGTAACGGATTAGGCAATCGTTTGTGGAAAATATACTCATCAAATTCGTTCTGTTGTGGTGGATCTCGGGTAGTCCAACATTTATCCCGGATCTCCACTTGATACAAAAACAGATATATATATATATATATATATATATATATATATATATATATATATATAAGCGCTAGAAGCCTAGGAGACTCGTGGCTTGGTGAGATATTTCCGCCCATTCTTTCCTGTTCCAGGCCTTTGCTTCCCATTCACGGACTTGCATCGTCGTCAGGTCTTCTTTTACCTCCTGTTTCCAATTATTCCTGGGCCTCTCTCTTCTTCGTCTTCCTCCTACCGCTGTTTTTTAAACTTTTCTTGGACCTCTGGCATTGTCCATCCTAGTGAGATGACCCAACCACCTTAATTTCTTTGCCTTCGCCATTCCCAGTAGTGTTGGTTCTTCATACAGGTCATACAGTTCCTGGTTGCTACGCTTTTCCCATTGCGTATCCACCTTTCGTCCTCCGTAAATTTTTCTTAGGATTTTGGGCTCCCACGTATTTAACAACATTTTGCTCCTCTTTACGTAGTGACCACACCTCACACGCGTACATCACTGTAGGTATTACTATCGTTTTGTACACTCTAAGTTTTATCGCTCTTGAAAACAGTGTGCTCGATAAAATAGAGTTCACTGCCCATAAACTTCTCGTCCCGGCTGCCAATCTAGCTTTTATTTCCTCACCACTGCCCGGCTGTTTTGTTAAGACTGTGCCCAAATATATAAACTGCTCAAATTCCTCGAATTTAAACACTTTTCCTCCTATTGTAATGCTTAGCGGTCTATTTTCTTCAAATGGCTTATCATCCCATATCATATATTTAGTTTTCGCTTCGTTGATATTCAACCCGACTTTCTGCGCTCCCTTCAGAAGCCTTTCTACTACAACTTTTAGTTCATCCATCGTTATTATTAAGATTGTTAAATCATCTGCAAATGCCAAACACTGATGGGATTTTTGATATATCACACCACTTCTATTGATCATCGCATTCCTTAATACTTGTTCTAACAGTAAATTGAATAACACTGGTGATACGGGTCACCTTCCTCAGCCCCCTTCTTATTTTAAATGATGTTGATACTCTTCCATCTATTCTTACTCTATTTTATGTGTTATGCAACGTCATTTTTACCAGTGTTATCAACTTTTCTGGAATGCCCAACTCTTGCAGTGCCCCGTATAGCTCTTCTCTCCTGATTTGGACATATGCCTACTTAAAATCTAGGAACAATAAGTGTGTAATCAGCTTATATGAATGACTTGCACTTTGTATCTCTTGTAATGTAAAAATATGGTCCACTACCGATCTGTTTTTGCGAAAACCGCATTGATAATCTCCAGCAATATTCTCCGTGCACTTTTCAAGTCTTCTTCTAATGCAGGTGGATAGAATTTTGTACATTACATTCAGCAGCGCTGTTCCCCTATAATTCTCGCACATGCTCTTATCCTCTTTCTTGTGCATCGGACATATTAGGGCTTCGCTCCAAGACTTTGGCATTTCCCCCTTGCTCCATACTTCTTGTATCAGTTTATGTATCTTATTTTGCAGGTCTTTTCCACAGTACTCAATTAATTCTGCTTGTCTACCAACCTGCTCTGCACACCTATTGTTTGTTAATGACTTGACTACTTCCTCGATTTCTTTAAGATCTGGTGCTTCTTCATGCTCCTTGTTGTTCCTTCTTTCTTCTATTTGCTCTTCTTTTCTTCTCGTATTCCCCATAGTTTCATCATTTAACAGTTCATCGAAGTGCTGTGTCCATCTTTCTACTACCTTTTCTTGATCTTCTATCAGTTCCCCTTACTTGCTTTTACTAAATATGGTTCTTGGTTGGTACCCTCTTTTTATCTTTTTAACCCCTTGGAAAAAATTCTTTATTTATGTATTTCTCTTCTATATTGTTCAGTCTCTGCAGCTCAAACATTCTCTTTTTTCCTTGCATACTCTTTTACATACTCTTCTTTACTCTTGGTATTGCATCTTGCTCTCTTCTGTATTGCTTGTTAATATCTGCTTCCTTTTTTTCTTCTCTCTTTTTAACTTCGGCTTTGCAATCATCGTCAAACCACTGGTGTCCCTTAGATCTTTTAACCTTCTCCTCACTGTTCACAACACTTTGAATCACCTCCTCAATTTTTCTTGCTTTTTCCTCAACATTCTTATACAGCGTTTCCTCTTGCAATTTTTCCGTCAGTTTTCTTTCGTACTTTTCCTGCTCATCTATGTTACTAAGCTTTATTACTTTGCACATTCTCTCTCATTTTCCTGGTTTTAACTCATTTTGTGGTACCTCTTGCTGCATCTTTATTCTTACCATAAAATGATCCGAGTCTACATCAGCCCCTCGATAACTTCATATATCCTTGATACACCTTTCACTTCATCTGTCAATAAATACATGATCTATTTGATTCACATATTCACCACGAGAACCACGTTCCTATATGTAGGTATTTCCTTCAGGTCATAGCAGGTGCATTTGACTCTCATATTATTATCTATGGAGAAATGGGGAAAAATGCAGTATCGTGGACCACTCATAAAAACCTTCACATTTTTCGCGCATACGTTGGTGACACTGCGCATTTCCTACGCGCAGGTCATCTGTAACAGCGGTTCTAAAACATAACCTAGCTGAAAAGAATAATGAAGTCTAGTAGAATTAAATTACACGTATATATGAATATAATATAAAACGACTAACCTAACAAGTACATGGAAAATTAAATAAGAAATTACACTAGAAACAAGAAAAACACTAACTACTACGTATTTACAAGAACTAAACTAACGCCTCTTCGCCCTTTGTGTGCGGCACATACATTTTTAAGTATGTCCTTAAAAAATCGAAAGACACTGTTGGCGGCTCCTTCTATTTCATGTCGATACTAACATTCAGCCAAATATGAATCAAACATTTTCTTTTTGGCGATTTCTCTGTGGAAGTTTGGCTTTCATTTGCCGCCAAAGGCCCTCGATCGCATTTGTGTGACACCTGGTTACTAAATCTTTGAAACCAATTGAATGGTTCACAGTTAAGTGCTGGAAACATTCACTTGCCAAGCAATCGTATGATTTCCAGCAATCACTGTATATGGTGGTCCCTGGCTCAATCTCTGATAATTTGAAGAAGTGTTTCTGTGGACCTATTTTCCACAGTTGTTAAGAAACACTCCTTTGCTTCGCGACAGACGCTTCCAAAAACCCACTGGCCTTCCATCCGTTTGCCACGGTTATATTTCCGTTTGCCAAACTTCTATGCGTCTATTTCGACAATTTTGCCTACTCATATCTTGGCTGTTTTTCCAAGTAGGATTTGTTCGCAAACTTCCCTGCAGAACGCATACCAGTCAACAACGGTCTGGTTGCCGATTGAGGGCTCGTGCAACACGATACATTGAGGGTACTCCAGTATCCAAAAATACATTAAAAGGAGAACATCGGGCAACGTCATCTTCGAATCTGAAAAAAACTCCCTTTTTGGATACTGCGGCGGACGTCGTGTTTTCCTTCAGCTCGCCGGGGTCGACATCTCCACTGGTATCCGTCACTGCCGTTAAATTCCACCAACTGCATCTTTTCCCCACACGTCGGACAATCGCAGGTTTTTGCAATCAAACCCTCGCATTGTAGGTCGAAGATCAGTTGCAATTTCGTTTTTTTATAAGCGCGAACATCGACATTAAATTAGTAACTTGTTCAGCCATGTTTCTTACTTGAGCAAACAGCTCGTTTTTAGTTGAGTAATTCTAGAGTAACTGTATAATAGGAGAGTAAAGCAAACGCGGTAAGAGTATTTGATTGGTTGGATCCCATTCTGGAACGTAAGATCCCATTGGAGCTCAAAAGTACGCGGCGGGCTTTGGATTTTTGAAATCAGAGAGTGACATTAAATTTGTCAAAATTATTCAAAACTCAATTTTCGAAAGTGAAACATAAAGAATTTCATTTTGTTATGACCCGGCTGTTCTGTGTGTGAGTGTAAAAGACGTTTTGAAAATGGATTTTATTCACTTAGTATCCAAATAATCTAGAGAGGAAAAATTTGGTTGAGAAATATTGGGCGACAAGATTACGGCTGTAAAAGGCTAAGAATATGTGAACAACAAATCAATGGGAAGTTGCAAAAAGTGATCATAAAATACTAAAAAAGACAAACACAGTTAAGTAAAATCCAAATACTGAAAATCATGTAGAAATTTCACCAGCTGAACCTGAACCTTGTTACAAAAAGGAGTAGGTACGAGGCTGCTAGTTCAACATTCTAAATTACGAAAAAATAATAAGACACTAACCGAACTTTTAAATAAAACAAAACGAAACATTTATTTATTGAAAATACATTTAAAGAAAATGCTAACTGATGATCAGATTCAATCTTTAACAATCAAACCAAAAAATTTAACAAATGTTCGAATGAAACTTTGGAAAAGTCTTTAAGATTAACATTTTCCTGTGGCACAACTGGGTACAATGATCTAAGGGATCTAAATTTTCCATCTATTCGCACGCTAAATTTTCATCTCCGTCATTTAAATTTTCAGTCCAGCATTTTAACAGACTTTACATTATTCAAGAATAAACTTTCTAATTGCAACACCAAATTTGAAAAGATTGTATACTAACTTTAGATGAGATAGAATTAAAAAAGTAACACTACCAAATCATGAAAATAGTTTGGCTTCCAAGGCTTTAGCATTCATGATAGATGGAAAAACTACAGTAAGCTTAATTTTAATTTTATATTGAATTTAGGGGGTATTTCAAGCAGATTGAAACAAACCGTTGTCTATTATTTCACAGCACATAGCAGTGATGGAGCTGTATTGGCTGACATTTATTTAAAATTGTTGAACAAGCTACCAATATAGGTCTTCAGCCCTCAAAATTAAATAACTAATAATATTAAACCTAATTTATCTAAGCATGTAATTAAGTGTAGTTTTTTATTTGGCAATAAATTACTTTTTGCAATTTATTTATCTGTCGGGCACTGAACTTGCTGCTTTAGAAGTTCGTCCTTTCTTATATTATCCATTTCGATTCTGTTTGCAATGCAATCCCAGTGTCAAAATACACATGTTCTTTGGCGGGAATTACGATATACATAATACTAACAGATCTTAACAAAACAAGCATTTATAAGTAATAAATCTGTAACTACATTATTATTTCAACTATTCAAAATGTCGATTATTTCATCTCAATAGAACTATAATCAAATAAACACTCAAGCTCAAACACGAATCCACAATACTAAATTGATTTAGTCGACTATGAACATTATGACTAACTTCACAGTATGGATCCCTAAATGTCATCGTTTGCTCTACTCTCCTATTATACAGTTACTCTAAGTAATTCTAGTTACAGGTTTACCTGTCATTATTTTTTATATGACATTTCACTTTTTATGACAGTACCATAACGAAGATTTGTTTGAGGGGCACTGGGCAGTTACGGTCGCTCAGTTTCACCAACGTATGCTCGAAAAATTTCAAGGTTTTTATGAGTGGTCCACGATACTGCATTTTAGCCGAGAAATGTACTACCATACTCTCATTTTCATTGCTTACAACATGCAGGCTATTCTTTTCAATAGTTGGTCTATATGCATTTTCTCGTCCTATTTTTGCGTTACAATCCCCAAATTTTATTATCATATTTTGGTATAGTCTGTTCGTCTGACATCTGCGCTGTCACTTGTCAAAATTTTAAAAAATCATTGGGTGTACCTAGAGTTCCTAAATATTATAAGAGTTGAAACAAGTCGGGAATAGATGCTGATTGTTTGTGATCCACTGCGCATGCGCAGTTTCGTCTGAAATTGCGCCAGATTCAAGTCCTATAGTTACTGTAGAAACTAGTTCTGAGAATGTCACATTTGACAAATTTTTATTTGACTTAGGTCTAACACTGATTGATGCAAATGTATTAATATGTACCTATATGTTCCATTTCTACCTGACAATAGTTCTTTAAATAGCATATCTTCCAAAGTTGTAAGTTTGTATATGGAATTTACTTAAAAATTAGTTTCCTAAATAATTATTTTTTTACCGTTTTTAAAATACGGATTGTTGCATTTTTCACTTCAAAAGTAGATTCGAACGGGTCTTTATATCCATTGACACAAATTCCCAAAAACGAGAGCTGAATAGTTCAAAAATATAAACTGAACACTCACAAGTAAAGTACGTTTTTTTCCTATAAAAATTTTGAAGGTCAAAGAATTTAGCGTTTATGTTGGCATAACTTGGATTTTTTTAAAAAATATATGTTGGTAGAATTTGTTTTAGTAACTTTTTAGAACTAAAAATTGGCGGAAAATTTAAAATCTGGCATTAAAGTTCTATGTACTTCAAAAGCTCTTGCTAATCTTTCGTAAACGTCTTCTTCTGGTATGTTAAGATGCAGATCCAACAGTTCCTCTGCACACTTCAGAAATGTTTTTTTTACATTTAATTTTAAAAGATTCCGTCTTTTTATGCATATACAGTTTAAAAAAAGAAAAGCTGACAATTGAATTTTAAATGTCAGAATGACACAAGTCGTTTACAGAAAAACCTGACGAAAATTAGCTTTCTAATAATTTAAAAAAAGCAGTTTTGCCAATTTTATCTTGACCT
Organism: Agriotes lineatus; assembly: GCA_940337035.1. Classification (NCBI taxonomy): domain Eukaryota; kingdom Metazoa; phylum Arthropoda; class Insecta; order Coleoptera; family Elateridae; genus Agriotes; species Agriotes lineatus. The sequence goes on from CALNHX010001950.1 coordinate 127,716, forward strand.
TGAATAATTTTATAGGAAAGAAACGTACTTTAGAACCAGACTCGGTGCGAAAAAGTGCGTCTGGGTGGCAAACGAAAACTAAAATCCAATGCTGTACCTACTTCGTTTACGTTGTCTCAACTCTTTCTCAAAGATTACTTCTATACTAGGATCCGTAGTAGATACCTACCCGAGTAGTTTTCATAAACGCTTTAAATTAACCTTTTTTGACATTGTCAAAGTGGCAAGTAATTAAATTCATAGGTGACACATACTAAGAAAGACAGCTCTGGCCTTGTACGTTATCATTTATTTTTGGAACAATAATGGCGGCTGACATTTGCGTTGTCTCAACTCTGATACAATATAGGAACTTAAGTGTACCCAGTGTACCTGTATCGTCGTCTGCGTTGATTGTTTATAACAAGTCTGTCCAATACCCTAAAAAGTTTGCTTCTTGACAACCAAAGTTTTATAACAGATGTCACCAAGATCGCGTGTTACAGGAAACTGTAATTAGTCACCAGTACTTCAGAAATACTAAATTCAAGGAAATAGAATAGAGAAAACTTATGTGAAGTGACAAATATCGTGAAATTTGGTATAATGTCTGCTACAATGGCCATATTACATACATTGTTCATACTTTAGAAGAACGAATCGATTGTACTTGTCTAGAAACATTGACTAGTGTTAACACACCACTAGGTATTAGACTTAATATATCTACAAGGCAGAGAATTTTTGTAATGCGTTATTTCATTTTCTTAATATGTAATACCTACTACTAACAATGTAATAAAAATAATTGCATATTTTCCACCTGTAGGAAATGCTATGAAAATTAGTGTATCTTTCTGAACAGACCCCCCAAAATCACATTTTGAATGTAGAGATCACAATCAGCCCATTGTTGATAGAATTTTATCAAAATTGATTAAACCTCGGCTTAGCAGTTATTGCAAAACACGAACAAATATAAACTTTTCTACTATACCTGCATTTTTGAGCCCGTGCGTGCACGTCATAACATATTGATGACATCATCTCCTAGTATGTTTATATGATCCTTATACAGTCACTAAAAGTACGTTGTTTGACACAGACTGATGCAAAATTTAACCTACAAATTTCGAATTTCACATAGCTTGGCAGACGATAAAATTGCATTTTAACGTGAAATAAAAGGTAGATAAAATACAACTTTAACAGTTAGAATTTAATGAATATATTAAATTAATATTTTAAAGATGAAAGAAAAAACCACAACATGAAAACTGAAGACAACATCATATTAATTTACATAACATTTATATTGTAAGCGTTGACAGCTATCAATTAATGTAAAATTAAGTGACCAAACTACCTCAGAAAATCAGCACTTTGAAAACTTGAACGATGGAGCTTGTGTGAAATGAATTGGCGCACTTCAGGTATACCGATTAGGCGCATTTTCCTGTAACTGATACTTTGCTTGCTCGCTGTATATGTTATTTACCTGTTGAGGCTACTTATAACAGGTACTCTGCAGGTATTTATGTAATTTTTCGGACCCAACTTAAAATCAATTAAAAATACAATTTTGCGATTTATTTTAGTAAAAACATTGTATCGAGTACCACATGAAATAACGAATAAATTGACTATAATAGTAAAATAACTTACATATTTTTACAAAGAATAATAATTGGAATTGCGCAGGATTTTAACAACTAAATCAAATAAATCATTTCAGTATCATTTTAAAATAACCAAAACATTAAATTTTATAGACAACACAAATCCAATAAAGCAGATCATAAATGTAACTTAATACAGACACAAGTTTAGAGAGTGGAAAACAATAAACGCAAGTAGTTAAGAAAAACAATGAGTTAAAAATACAACATTAGTATGGTATTAAACAATAGGACAGATATTTGCAACGTTTCATTCTTTAATATATAGACACTTCTTCAGGCTAAACATGGATTTACATGTTATGGGCCTGTATGATGTAATTTCTGTTGGTGGTTTACCAGGTTTCATAATTATGATTATTTGCGTTGTTTTCCATTGACTTGGGAAGTGCCGGATTCTGAGGATAGAATTATACAGATGTGTAAGGGCTTGTATAGCTTTAGTTGGTAATTGTTTGATAATTGTCCCAGCTATCAGGTCATATCCTGGAGATTTCTTTGTGTTGATCTGTGGCATCTTCGTTCGGGAGTTGACAACGGAAGGTTGTAAACACTTTGGTGAGATATTCAGCAAAGGCATCGGCCTTTCCTTTGTTGCTGCGAGCCCAGCTACCGTCTTCCTGTTGGATAGGAGCTACGCGTGGGGTTGTTTTTTTATTTTTCGCGTTGCTTTCCAAAGCGAGTAGTCTGTTCGTTTGCACTGAGATTTTCAAGGTAGTTCTGTATTCCTTGATTTTAATGTTGACTAAGAAGTTTTTTTAGATGTTTGCTGGCCCTATTATACTCTCGTTTGTCGAGGTCCGATCTGGTAAGTTGCCATCGTTGCCTGAGGCGGCGTTTTTCGGCTATTTTGTCCTTTATGATGATAGGTGTATCAACTTACTATTTTGAACCATGGTGTATACAGCATACAGATTTGCAGGTCTGTGAAATAGAACAGACTGTTCGTATGCTTAAATTTAAAGCATTGGCAACTCTCTGTAACACCAAACCATTAGAAAGTTGGTCATTATATTACGAATTATTATATTACAGATGTAAATTACTTACTTCTCTCACAGCAGTTAGCGGTATAAGTGCACCATCGTTGTCTCTTTCTCGTTCAAAATAGCTTATCAAAGCGGCAACAAGCTCTTTTGACTTTCTGGGCAAGGCGGTTGACATTTTAGCTTCGAGTTCCCCATACGTTTCCAGCAACTAAACTCTTCCCCAAAGTAAGTAATTTGTAGCAGTGGAAAAACGACAGTATAACTTGTTCGCAATGTTCGTTTTGAAAACAACGGATTTTTAAAATGCAAAACTAAACTATATGTCACTGTCAACACCTGTTAAAACCACTATAACAAATAAGTCGTTTTAAAAAGCGACATGCGTACGTGTTAATTCCCTGAGCAGAACTTGAAAACACAAAGTACCCCGACGTATTATAGTTTTTACTATTGTTCATGGAAATTATGAAATATTAAAACAAAAAATGTACGGCTATAGCAATATATGAAGCTATATTATTAGCAAAAGCAATATTAATCATTATTTTATTGAAAAAAAGAGTAGTTTTATATTTTTCAAATGTTGGTACTGAAAACCTTACTAAAAGGCGGATTGATGACGTGCACGCACGGGTTCAAAAATTCAAGTATAAGTATATACTTTGCATTCTAAACCACTGAGTAGAAAGACACTAAAGTTTTTATGTTTTTTTGGTGTTTATAAGATATATTACAAAGCTATATACAAAACTTACTATTCATTCTATATTTAACATTAAAGGAGAAATAAAACGGCCTTTTAATATTTGACAATGTCATAACACGTGTATAACCCATGGAGGTTAGAGAGGAGGAGATGGAACGATTTGTTGCGAAAGTGGCCGCTTTTCGTGTCGTAAGTTCTCTAGTACAGCTATACGTCACCGCGGCGTGAGTGTTCCACTTGTGGCTGAAAATCGTATGCTTACCGTGTTTACTACGTTTAAATTTAACAATTTTTCTGTATTACGGTTATCAAACGTGTTGTAATGTCGTCCAATTGTTTTGTGCCGGGTTGCAAAACTGGTAATGGAAGTATGAAAGCCTGGAATAGGAAAAATGGATTGGAAAACCCTAGTTTTCCAATATTAAAATGTTGCATGAGGGGTAGCATATGAGACTTTCCTACAGAAGTTTTCGACAACACTAAAAATGCCTTGGTCAAAAAATAAAGACATCGTGGTTCTAAGAGGTTTCAATATTAATTTTAACAAGCCAGATAGTTCCTACAACAAATTTAATGACCTGCTTTTATCGTATAATATGCACATCACACTGAAGGGTCCTACAAGAAGTAAAAATTGTATCGACAATATTGTAACCAATCTTAGTACTTTGGTACACACCGCAGACCTAATATTCATTTAGCAGACTACAATCGCGGAGAAATTATACATATTTTTAAAAAGAGTTATACTCAAACAAACAAGAAACTGTAACAGTTAAACCAATAATAGAAGTGGGACTAAATAAATTCTATAAATATATGAGTCAAGTAAATTGGGCTTTTGTTATAAAGTTTTGGTTCTTAATGTAAAATTTGATAAATTAAAATTTACAAATTTGCTACAAGAAGCTTCCTTCAAAAGTAAAACGATTAAGATACTAAATAGACCAAATTCTGTAAACTGGTTTACAGACAAACAGACAATGCGAGAATACCTAAGATATTTAAACGTTTGCAATTTTAATGTATAACTTTTATCTATACTCTGTGTAACAAGTTTTTATAAATGCATTGTAACGTATATGTATGTACATTTATTTTGTATTATATAATAGTAGCACAAATTAAATTACTTTAATAATGTTGCTAGCTACAACGTATCCACTATTCTCAAAAATGCATTCCCATCATTTAAACTGTTAACCTGGAGAAATTTGATTAGAAGAAGTTCAGCACCTGTGACAAAAATGGTTATATGTGAATCAGAATCTTACACATTTTGTACATAATTCTGAGTTGTACTCATCAAACGAGACCTTCATAACTGAAACTACATAAAATAAATTAGTTCCTTGAATGCAATGCATTAATATGTACAGAGTGGTTTAAAAAGAGCTACATGTAGCTGCCTTTCGAATTCCTTTGCATGTGAATTTGTAGGTAACGCTATATTCTTTATTGTCCTCAAACTAACCCGAGCTGTCAATACTTAAACAGATTCACAATTCTGGCTAATTTGAGAACTACAAAAAATATACCAGCACATAAAAACTATAGCCCCTCTATTGTAAATAGAGGGGCTATAATAAAAACTAACATGGAAAAATTCAAAGGCAACTAGATGCAGCTCTTTTTTAATCAGTTTGTATATTATCAGGAAACTCTGTTTACAAGAATTAAACAAGTTAGCAGTATTCATAATGCATAAAACTGGGCTTATGATAAATAGGAATGGTAAATATAAAGGTTTAGCTGACAAATTTTAGCGTTTCCTCTATGAATTAATCAAAATTGCACCTGTTCCCATTGCATTCGCGGCAAAAACAAGCCCAGACTGCAACACTTGCGCCTCTAGTGGGGAATTTGGTCACTAAGAACTAGACAACACAAAATAGTGCCATTTCAATATGACATCGGCGCATTTCGTTCCATCTCCTCCTCTCTAACCTCCATGGTATAACCAA
>CALNHX010001950.1:133055-198697 GCA_940337035.1 Agriotes lineatus
TATATATATATATATATATATATATCTGTGTGTGTGTATGAAAAAACTAAACCAGGGAAAATTGCATTTTAATAATGAAAAGTGAGAAGCGCAGACACTTTTATAAAACTAATCTACGATTTTTTTATTCACCATAACATCTATAATTGAGTCGACACTAATATCTTATGTCCCGGTGAATCGAAAGTACAGCTAAGGAGCTCAATCTCTCGTGTTGCATTTTATTTCGAAGGAAAGTCTTCACTTTCTCAACAGTAGCAGGGGTCACTGGTAGGGTGGATAAAATGGTCAGTAAATGATGGATGATTGGGAAAAAGTTTTTGTTGCATATTTCAAGGACCATGAGTGTTTCGAGGTTTGTTTCTTTCAAAACTTGATTACACTGTATATAGTATTCACCTTGGAGAGCAGACATTGAATATTCTTCATAAAAAAATATAGATAAGGGTTGTAGCTGAGTGGCTTTATCAGGCGATGCAAACCCTGCTAGTAGGGCTTGAAATGCTGACAATACTGTCATTGGAGTCCCGAAGCGGTCTTGCAAATTAACTATCAGCTGGTCAACGCATGGTAAAAAAATAGCGACTCTGAAGTATTCTTCAGTAGAATTAGTTGTGGGATTTGCACGATGGCTCTGTCTGCCAGTCAGGCGAGAAATATTCAGTTCACTTCCGAACAGTCCTTCTAAAAGGTTCGATGTGGTATTACAAAGTTCTTTGAAAATTTATTCTCCATCCTCTCTTGTTTTTTGTAGCAAGCTATCATATCATTAGCCTCATCAAGGGCCAAGACCAAATCATGGGAGGGACTCTGCAGCTACTTGGATAGAGGTAACGTGAAACTAAGAAAATTTTCACATACTAGCGACACAATAAATTCGCTCTCTTCGATTGTAGACAAAAACATCATAGCTTTAGAGGAAGTATCTCTAGTTTTGTTATAAATTATATGTAAAGCAGATACAACGGGCTTTAGCAGTTCTACAAACACCAAAACGCTGTCATGTCTTTCTATAAAACGAGTTTCAAACAAACGAATAATTTTAAGCCTAGCGGAGTCAAAACCATTTTAGTGGATAGCGGCATTATATGATTATGAATTCGTTCGGGGGGGGGGGGGGGGGTCCGGACCCCCTAGACCCCCCCTTTAAATACGTGCCTGCCACGAGAGAAAAAATTAAATCCAAATGTCCACTGCTTTCCAGGTATCTGACAACTAAGAAAGCCAGGCCAACTTTTTTATCGACACGAAATTCTGTAATATTAATCTAAATTCAGGGACTTTGTACGTACTTCGGACTATTAAAGAATGGTTGGATTTAAAAGACGAGCTCTATAAAATAATGGGATTTGCTTTATTGTTATATTAAAGCATTTGCTAATAATATAATAGTACTGCAAACACTTACTTCATTTTCCATTGTAAGGTTTTGTAAAAGGGGGCAGAATGAAGTACTTTCCTACCGTTAGACGTACAAGTCTGCTGCGGTTATAATAATTAAGTCTGAAACAAAAAGTTTTATCAGGTTTGAATTATTTTCAGTAATAATACCACGAGAAGGCTGTGAATTATCAAAAATACTTTTGCTTGCTCACAAAACGGGTTGCTTAGAAACAACACGAGCCGAAGGCGAGTGGTGTTTCTACAAAGCAACCCGTTGAGTTTGTAAGCAAAAGTATTGGATAATTCTTAAAGCCGTCGAGTGAGTATTCGATTAGATTATACCATGAATATCAATAAGGAAATTACACTAAAAATGTATTTAATGCGTCTCCTAAGAAACTTGCATGACATTGACAGCTGACAGCTCCAAAATGAAAACACCAAAACGATAACACCAAGGTGTTTTCATTTATTAATACGTGGCCTGAATGCGGATTTTGTGCATTATGAATGGTATAATCAAGGGTAATACCACAAAAAGTGAAAATTTTTTGAGATTTTTTTTTTGTTCACATGCAAATTATTGCGTTTAAATTTCTCGAAACCAAAACTGCGTTAAAAATTCCGTGAGACCGCAGGTCGAGTGGAATTTGAGCAGTTTTTGTTGAGAGAAATTTGCAATAATTTGCATGTTGACAAAGAAATTTCTCTTAAAAAATTTTGCCTTGAGTGGTATTTGGAAAGTTTATTCAACAATATGGGTAGATGACTTTTACCGTGTTCGACAGCACACGTTTTTAACATTTTCCACTATTAATTCAATACTGGAGCTTCCAACACGATTATTATGAGTTTTTAGAACGCCTTGATTTGCAAACTTTGACTTTGACGTTTTGGTGAAATGTCAGTCAAAGGCTACTCACTAAATTGAAATCATTGAAACCAATCGGGGTCGCGTAAAAACACTGTGACATTTAGGGCCGGTTGCAGAAAGCAATGTTAAGTCTGGCGTTAGCTAACATCGCGTCAAAGTGAACAAAATCGCATCAAATTTTGTTTACTAATGTATTAGTTACCATAAGCATTTGAGATTTGATTCGTTTTTGTTCACTTTGACGTCGCGTTAGCTAACACCAGACTTAACATTGCTTTCTGCAACCGGCCCTTAGTGTTTTCAATGACAGTCAATTTTGATTGGCCGTTTCTGACAAATTGAACACTTTTCAGTGGTTCGTTCATTATAGGGTTGAATAATCAACTGAATTTAAAAAAATGAACGTATTGCCCATCTTGGAAATAATTACAGTGAACTCCTTGGTCCTTCCCAAATATTAATAACAAACCTTTAGCTGCTGTATCCATGGTCACATCTATTAAACACCAATATTAGATGTTTACAGTATTTTTAAGACCGCAAAAGTTTTGAAGAATTTATAAAGCTTTACTACTTTTACGTATCTGCTCAAATATAAAAAAGAAAAAGTTAATAAGGAAACGATAAACGTAATCTAGCATTTGCTGCCGATAAGATTTCCTCGCATCATGCGTTGAACCTTGATATGTAGATTTGCAGTACTGACTGAATTTTAATATTATTTATGAACCTTTGTCATCGAATTAACCCACTAGAACTGGGATTTTTGACTGTTGGAACAAAGTAGCTCTTCTAGTGTAGAAATTTATGCTGTCGGTTTATCTATGAAAATCATTTATATCCTGACATATTAGAAATTTATAACTAAGCTCTATTTTAAGATTACTGCAATAACACAATTCCATTTATAACATTGAACAATTAATAACTAATTTTGCTCGGACTTACTTTGCAATCACTTTAAAGTGTAAATCGATTCAATGGGACTAAAATACGTATAGCTATAATGTTTTCTGCAGGCGTTATCAGGTTTTGGGTTTTATTGTATCGAATGATCTTAGATTACTGAATAATAAGATAACGGATATCGAAGTGTAGGTACCTTCTTTACGAAAAAACAGGAGATGCAGTGGCGTATACAGTGTGTCTACATACTCATTCTCAACATGGAGGTCTCCAGTGATGTAGTAGCAAATCTGCCAGTGGGGGAACGCTAGACTTCTGAGGGGTATGATTTATCCCCCAAGAAAAGGGAGTCCGGGGGTCCTCTTCCAGAATTTTTTTAAAAGTATAGGTGCAAAAATATGCGTTTTGATGTTTTCTGGTGCAATGTTTCCGTATTACTATGTTGCCAGTTTCGTAGCCTTAATATATAAATATCAAGCCTACAACTTTCTAATTCAAACTGTTTTTAATACTTTGCATATTCATAGCAAGTAGCAAGTCATGTTTGACGTGATATTTCTAAATAATAGCATATACCACTAGCCTATATTTAAATGACACTGGAATGAATAATTATCAAATTGTTTGTGCTACTAAGTAAACGCCATAAGTTCGTTCTTTATTTTTTAAAACTTAACAAAAAACCAGTGGGAGAACGCCGTTCCCCCGCGTCCCCCCTCAACTACACCCCTGGAGGTCTCCCTTCCTACAAGAGATAGATTTGGTTAAATGGGATGAAATACAGCTAGAGTTGTACCAAACCCCCTAAATAAACTTTGGATATCCAACGTAGTTCAGGCGCTGTAGAAAAAAAGGGAAATTTTAACTTTTTATTTTTTTTAAAACTCGTCTATTTTAAGAGGAAGTCGAATTTAATTTGCACATTTTTTAGGTACTTTTTTAATAGCAATCTAGTGGTGGATTTAAAATTTTTAAAACTGTTAGAATAGTTGAGCTACAATGGCCAACTTCATTTTCTCTTACAGGGCTCACAGTTGGCCATGGCGCCTTTAAAAGGAGAATTATTTTCGCTTTACAAAAATGTATAATTGGTTATACCTACAAAAACTAATGGCCAACAAATAAAAAACCTGTTTTTACTTTGAAAAGTAAGAATATCGGACGTGAAGTTTGCCAATTGAAGGTTTCGAAAATGAAGAAATAACGAAAAATTATTTTATAGCAATTATGTATTTATTAAAGACATAGAATGCTTTGAAAAATATTTAGATTTTACATTAAACCAAATTATAATACAAAATTACAAAATATATTAAAGGAAGTTGAATTTAATTTGCACTTTTTACTTCTCTCGTCTGAAAGACGAAGGAAGTATTGTAATCACGAAAAAATCACCTTCCGAGATTTCTTCACATCATTACATTTCAAGGTCCCTAGATGGCAAAAAAGAGGTTTTCTTAATTCCGTCTGTCTGTCTGTCTGTCTGTCTCTGTCTGTCTGTCTATCTGTCTGTCTGTCTGTCTACCTGTCTATCTGTCTGTTGGCAGTATAGCTCAAAAAGTATTTATCGGAGGAAGACGCTATTTTGCATACATATTATATATATACCACGCATGGAACCGGTACAATTTTATACAAATATATACTGAATGAGCACCTTAAAAAAATAAAATTTTGTTTATTTTTGCGTTAATTTTGAAATAGAAGGAAGTAATAATGTCCACATAGGTCAGGCTTTATACTTGCCGAAAACCGATACAGGATAATGTCACAAAAGAGTCGAAACGTTTCAACTATAAAACCGTTTTGTTCAAGAGAGGCGCGCGCCGCACTCGTTCCAAAGTCTCGATGGCGCAGTCAAAAAATCGATGTGATTGCAATCTGCTTTGCAGATGCGGCGAAGTTCAAATCCCCCAGCGCCTACTTTTTTTATTTGAAGATGTATTTAATGTATTAGAAACGTGAAGATATTTTTACTCCTAACTTAATTTGATTTTTTAAATTATTTAGCTTCACAATGTCGACGAGGGAAGTTCTGGATAAAGCCTTTTACAGATTTTTACTTCCTTTTACAATAAAGGATGTATTGGATTCACCCCAACAATTCGAAATTGAGTTTTCAACAGATCTTCACGCCCCCTGAACACAAAAAACATATTTTTTTTCATTGGTCTGTCTGTGTGTGTGTGTGTATTTGTCTGTCTGTCTGTGTGTCTGTAAACAGAATATCTCAAAAACGAAAAGAGGTATGACGTTGAAACTTCATATATAAGTTTTGTGTACTATTTAGATGCGACAGCCTAACCGGAAGTATGTGTTTACTCTTGTAATTTTTCAGTTTTTTTTCGATTTTTTCAAAAACGGCTCTAACGATTTTTTTCAAACTTCACATTTTTATTACATTTTGAATGTGTATTGATACGAGATAGGTGCGTTTCCAGTTGAATACTTCTAAAATGGGTTGGTTTTGTTTTTTTTCTATTTTTTTTATTAATTTCTACTTTAAATAGAAAACCCGGTATATTATTACATTTTTGAATTCAGCTTAAAATTCTAGAGAAAATTTTGTCTCTCTAACTAACGCTCTATTTTGTATCGTTTTTGCAGAACTTAAATCAAATTTTTGGCTAATTATAAGATCATTGTAAAAGGAAGTTGTGTGCGTGTACCACATCAGATTTTTTATTTTAAAATGTATTTAATGTATTAGAAACGTGAAGATATTTTTACTCCTAACTTAATTTGATTTTTAAAATTATTTAGTTTCATAACACCCACTTGTTGTCTTTATGAAAGTATCCTCATTAAAACTATAAACTAGCCCAGAACAATCCCGCCTTGGCAATTGCTTTTGCTTACGGAAAGCGGACCACTGGGCCAGTGCCCATCTGGAAATTCCCTGGTTTCTCGGTTGACCCATCCGCCCCTAGTTCTGAGTAACTCAAGATAGAATATTATGTCAACAATATTAAAACATTGCGATTAACAGTCATTTTGCTAAAGGAATATAGAAAATACAGCTTTGCTCAATTTTGTGTCACAACGTCCACTGCGGGGGAAGTTTTGAGTAAAACCCTTTACAGATTTTTTTATAGGAATATAGCTGTGTAATGCGGTACCTTTATTGAAGCACCTGTCAATCATCCGATTAAATTGATTGACCTAATTAAATTGATTGACCTAATTTCGCGAATTAAACCGCGAATTAAATTAATCCACATATGATTTGGTTGACCTAATTCCGCGAATTAAACCACGGATTAATCTAATTAATCTTCGCGGATTGATATAATTAATTTTCGCGTTTTGATCTAGTTAATCACATATGAAGTTTGATATTTAATTTTGATATGTGCTACTGATTAAATTACGCGGCGGCCATTTTTAATTTGCTTTTGGAATTACGCGGCGGCCCTTTTAATTTTCGCGCGAATATTTGAATTTGAAATTTTTCAGATTTTTCAATTTTTTTAATTTAAACTTTCCGGGTGTCGTCCATCTTTGTTTGCTGCGTGCGCACTTCTCGCGGCTGACGTTTTAATATTAATTTTCGCGCAAATATTTGAATTTTAATTGCTAGATCTGTCTCTCTCTTCTGCTCATCTGGCGTTGGTTGTCTCTCTTGCATTCACAGAATGGATGTTTAGTTTTAAAAAATCTCTGGCGGGTTCGGATTTGAACGCTCTACGTCCGTGTTCATAAATTACCAGCAACCGTCAATGCCTCAGCACTACCGAGTCGCTGCAGATTTTATGTGTATAGCGGGAAGCTACTTCACTGCTCTGACGTCACTCGCCCAGCTTTTAAAACAAAAAATTTTTTCAAAAATATAAATTATAAGAATGGAATTGGGTAGCCTCTTGCGTTGAAAGGTTGATACAATTTTTTAAAAATTGACTTTGTAACTGGTTTTCTTGGAAATAATTCTTTTATTTTATAATTTGAGTGATGCGCATGAACGGATTATCGAGATTTCCATTGTCGTTGCCTATTATATAGCTGGAAATTTCCGCTCGACCGTCGAAAATTTGAAAGCTATATGAATATCGGTGCACTTAATTTGTTTAATTCTTGGTCAATTAATTTAATCGTTTGTTGAAAATACGCGTATTCCTCTGCATTACGCATTTTCGGTTGTATAACGAAGATCGCAATTTAAAACAAGTTGAGATATGTGGTTGTGACTCAGAGTCTGCACCGTCTCCCGTTTTTGAATTTGATTATCTGCATCGATTTTCAATTAAAATTACGGCTTCTTTATATCTACATCGATTTTAAACTTTAAATTGAAGCGAATGAAATTTGTAAACGCCATTGACTTTTATTTTATAAGTAAGCGTCTAAAAGTGTGTCATTATATCGATCAAAACTGTATTTTAGTTTTAAAAAATCCCAGGTTGGGATAAAATTAAGCATAAAATAAACACGTTTCCCACACCGAATTTCTTTAATAAAAATAAATGTAACTGTCAGGGTTTGAGCTGTGTATCTTCGTTTTGAGAGTCTGAGGGCTTATCTGATGTAATTTTCAGGAATCACCTTGTATTGTCATACGCTTCACCATTTATTTTATAGTTGAGAAACTGCTTTGCCTATAATTTTCAAACGCTGTTTTTATTGTATTTACCTTGAAGAGGTTAATTTGAAATTGCGCTTTACAAGAAAACTACATTCTATGTATTTAGTTTAAAAAAAATGCCTCTGCAAACTTTTTTATAAATCAAAACAGTCAAAAATAAAATAAAGCACTAGGTTTTTGGCGTGGATAGGCATCGATATGATATCTTAATAATTTTCAAACTACGTAACTCTAACTTGTTGCAATTTTAGTAAAATTTGAATAAAAACACACAATTTCGCTGAAAAAGGTTCTAACCAAAAACGACAAAAACAATGTTTTTATACAACTTTCATTTGGAAAATCTTCTGCCACAATCATTTCTAGAAGCAAAATTGCAGTAACGTGGACTCGCTGTGCATTTTATTACCAAAGTTCTTATACTTTTGATGAAAATATATGCATATTGACCACAAATTAACATAAATTTGAAATAAAAACACGAACTTTTGTTGAAAAATGTTCTCTTCCACATCATTTCACTTAAATTTTTACAAAAAACTGACATAATGTCACATAAATTATACAAAAATGACATTTTAATTTAACACACGATGAAAATTTAATAAAAATCACGCAATTACACATCATCTCACATACATTTTTACAAAATCGACATCATGTTACATAAACTAAGCATAATTTTGCAAATGTTTTACACTTTTTATAAAATGCATCGCTCAAAATTTAAATAAATCGCAATTTCGTTGAAAAAATCTTCTGCCACAATCATTTCGATAAACAAAATTCAAAAATTCTTGTACTTTTGATGGAAATATATGTATGTTGACCACAAATTAACATAATTTTGAATAAAAACGAGCAATTTCCTTGAAAAAATGTTCTGACACCCATCATTTCACTTAAAATTTTAGAAAAAATGACATTATTTCACTTGAAATTATACAAAAAAGACATTTTTATTCAATAAACGATAAAAAATACGCCATCCCACATTATTTCACTTAAAAAATTATCACAATTCGTTTTATAAATCGTGTTGTAAAACGAAAATGATGTAAAAGCAGTTTTAGAGTTATTTCTAAGCATAATTTTGTAAATGTTTTACACTTTTTATAAATGGCATCTCTCAAAAATGTATGTTGACCCCCAAATTAACATAAAATTGAATAAAAACACGCAATTTCATTGAAAAATCTTCTGCCACAAGCATTTCGATAAACAAAATTTCAGTTACGTAGGCTCATTGTTCATTTTTATTACGAAAATTAACTCAAAATTGAACAAAAATCACGCAATTACACATCATCTCACATAAATTTTTACAAAAACTGACATAATGTCACATAAATTATACAAAAAATTACATTTTAATTCAACACACGATGAAAATTTAATAAAAATCACGCAATTACACATCATCTCACATACATTTTTACAAAAATCGACATCATGTCACATAAATTATACAAAAAATGACATTTTAATTCAACACACGATGAAAATTTAATAAAGAATATGCAATTACACATCGTCTCACTTAAAAAATTATCACAATTCGTTTTACAAACGATTTATAATAACGAAAATGATGTAAAAACAGTTTTAGAGTTATTTCTAAGCATAATTTTGCAAATGTTTTACACTTTTTTTATAAAATGTATCGCTCAAAATTAAAAGAAATCACAATTTTTAAATTATATCACGCCATTATGAAATCGTAGATTAATTTTTTTGAAATTTTACACGTTGTAACTGTAAAATAACTTCAAATACTAATATTTTAGCTTTAGATTTTGTAATTATTGCAGATTCGTGAAAAAACAAAAGCAGAGTAGAAATAAAAAACACAAACACTTTGTAATAAACAAATATATTGTTCTTATTTCGTATAATACTTACTAATATAAAAATAAATGTACAGCTGAATGTCTTATTTTCTAAAAATCCGCTAGCAATTTACAAAACTGTAGTTTGAGATGTACAACATTTCAAATTAAAAAGGCTGCAAGTAATAAAATCAGAATTCGTTTACATGGGATCGTAGAACAAATTTCATTGTGGCATTTTTAAGTTTAAGGCTCTCCCAATCCAGAATTCCATTCGTATTTGATGTTGAGGACCTCTGCCTTAGAGGTGTTTTTCTAACGGCCCTTTTTTGGAAGTGCTTCCTAATCGACGTTTTTCTGACTGCACCTTTTTGATGTGGACTTGGATGAGTAGCTGGTGTTTTTAATTTATATTCTAAATCGGACTCGCAGTTATCAGTTTCCATATCGGTTTTTCCTGTAGTACCAATCGGGGCTGGCTTCTTTTGCTGTTTAGGTTTATCTAGCAACACTTGAGCAACGTTAAGGCCCTTGATGTAATCAGCAAACTGTAGGCGTCCGAGTGGATTAATAGTTTTTCGAGGCCTCAGAGTGTCGTGAACTAAATCGAATATGTTAGACGCCGGTAAAATTTCACCCTTTATAGTAACGGTACCCTTGTGATCCCAGCTCACATCGTTTGAGGCACTCAAAATGCGTAGGAAAACTTCAGTTTTTTTTTTAAGTTTTGGGAAGTGTAGATAAAATAACGGCATTTGATAGGCTGTTACTGCTTGTTTCAATAGGTATTTTGATTGGTTGCCGTGCCTGGTTTGTGAAATGAAGGTACCTTTATAACACTTGGTTGTACTGCACCCATTTATCGTGATCAGTTAATTTGGACTTTAAAATTTTTTGCATTTCGTCATCAAGCTGTGATAACATATTTTTCTCCGTATTCTCACCAGACTTAAGGCGCTGGACAAATTCCGGCGATACAATCAGCATCTTCTGCGCTTGGTCCATTTTAGTCGAAAAAGGAGCTCAGCCGCTTGTTCTGGTAGAGCCGTCGTGAATAAACTAACTTAAAATCAAGACTCTCATAATAAATATATAAAAAATATGGCAGGTGTGGGAATCGAATCCAGCAATTTTCGAAACCGATTTGATATATATTTATCGAAGGACTTGACCCTCAGCTGACGTTTTATTATTATTTGTTGTAATTCGTCATCGCTGAAATTTTACAAGAGCCAACCTGTCTGCTATGCGACGCACA
Source organism: Agriotes lineatus (assembly GCA_940337035.1). Lineage (NCBI taxonomy): Eukaryota > Metazoa > Arthropoda > Insecta > Coleoptera > Elateridae > Agriotes > Agriotes lineatus. The sequence continues at coordinate 143,885 of CALNHX010001950.1, forward strand.
CAATGGTTCCACCTCTTTTATTATAAAATTTGTAAAACCAGATGTCCAAACCGATACCACACTAACTCGTTTTAAGTGATTGTGCTCTGTTACCTGGTGCATCTGAAGATGGCCCCCCAGACGAATTAATAACTGTCAGGATGCAACCGCACCTTACAGCAGGACATCAATTGCAGAATCAAGTAAGAAAAAGATAAAACTAAGTAAGAAAATGCAGTTTTCAAATAAAATCCAACACCGAGAAGCGCTAGCATCACCGCAGATAATAGTTGGTGACGAAGAAACCCTGGGTCACAGCTAACCGGACATGGCGAAGATTTGAGGTTGATCGTGCAGGAGACCATGTTGTTGACGAAGAGACCCGGGGCCCGTCGCCAGAGCAAACAGGCATGCATAGCTATGACGTAACAACGGACATCCCGACCGAGAACAAACATATCTGTCGTGAGAAGAAGCGGTTATTGTGTGATTTTTGTATGCTTCTAAACAATAGTTCAAGCAAAGTTGTTCATTTAGGCCTGGATTCTTATAAAAACTTTTCACCTGTGGCAAGAATTCTGAATACCGACGGATTAGGTGTTTCATTCACGCGGAGGCGTTCATTGTTTTTCTGGAGGCTCTACCGGACATGTTTGTGATGGCGAAACAAGGAACTTTTAAATGTGATTTAAGTGAACGACACTTGCAGGATTATTTCAAAGGACCCCGTCAACAAATTTACACTTTACGTGACGTATGACACGCTGTCAAATTTATTGCCTATGTATGATTTGATGGTAGTTAAAATCAACGACTTGAAACGTGCAAAATGTAATTTCGAAAAGTTTGCTGCATCAATAAGGCAGAGGTCCTCAACATCAAATACGAATGGAATTCTGGATTGGGAGCGCCTTAAACTTTAAAATGCCACAATGAAATTTGTTCTACGATCCCATGTAAACGACTTCTGATTTTATTACTTGCAGCCTTTTTAATTTGAAATGTTGTACACCTCAAACTACAGTTTTGTAAATTGCTAGCGGATTTTTAGAAAATAAGACATTCAGCAGTACATTTATTTTTATATTATTAAGTATTATACGAAATAAGAACAATATATTTGTTTATTACAAAGTGTTTGTGTTTTTTATTTCTACTCTGCTTTTGTTTTTTCACGAATCTGCAATAATTACAAAATCTAAAGCTAAAATATTAGTATTTGAAGTTATTTTACAGTTACAAAGTGTAAAATTTCAAAAAAATCAATCTACGATTTCATAATGGCGTGATATAATTTAAAAATTGTGATTTCTTTTAATTTTGAGGGATACATTTTATAAAAAAGTGTAAAACATTTGCAAAATTATGCTTAGATATAACTCTAAATCCGTTTTTAAATCATTTTCTTTATTATAAATCGTTTTTGTAAAACGAATGGCGATAATTTTTTAAGTGGTAGAATATGTGTAATTGCATATTTTTTATTAAATTTTCATCGTGTGTTAAGATGTCATTTTTGTATAATTTATGTGACATGATGTCGATTTTTGTAAAAATTTATGTGGGATGATGTGTAATTGCGTGATTTTTATTAAATTTTCATCATGGGTTGAATTAAAATGTAATTTTTTGTATAATTTATGTGACATGATGTCAGTTTTTGTAAAAATTTATGTGAGATGATGTGTAATTGCTTGATTTTTGTTCAATTTTGAGTTAATTTTCGTAATAAAAATGAACAATAGGAGCCTACGTAACTGAAATTTTGTTTATCGAAATGCTTGTGGCAGATTTTTCAATGAAATTGCGTGTTTTTATTAAATTTTATCTTAAATTGGGGGTCAACATACATTTTCGAGCGATGCAATTTATAAAAAGTGTAAAACATTTGCAAAATTATGCCTCGAAATAACTCTAATAACTGCTTTTACATCATTTTCGTTTTACAAAACGATTTATAAAACGAATTGTAATAATTTTTTAAGTAAAATAATGTGGGATGGCTTATTTTTTATCGCTTATTGAATAAAAATGTCGTTTTTTGTATAATTTCAAGTGACATTATGTCAGTTTTTGTAAAATTTTAAGTGAAATGATGGTGTCAGAAAAATTTTTTCAACGAAATTGCACGTTTTTATGCAAAATTATGTTAATTTGTGGTGAAAATACATCTATTTTCATCAAAAGTACAAGAATTTTTGAATTTTGTTTATCGAAATGATTGTGGAAGAAGATTTTTTTCAACGAAATTACGATTTCTTTTAATTTTGAGCGATGCATTTTATAAAAAGTGTAAAACATTTGCAAAATTATGCTTAGTTTATGTAACTTGATGTCGAATTTGTAAAAATATATGTGAGATGATGTGTAATTGCGTGATTTTTATTAAATTTTCATCGTGTGTTAAATTAAAATGTCATTTTTTGTATAATTTATGTGACATGATGTCAGTTTTTGTAAAAATTTAAGTGAGATGATGTAGAAGAGAACATTTTTCAACAAAAGTTCGTGTTTTTATTGCAAATTTATGTTAATTTGTGGTCAATATGCATATATTTTCATCAAAAGTATAAGAACTTCTGTAATAAAATGCACAGCGAGTCTACGTTACTGCAACTTTGCTTCTAGAAATGATTGTGGCAGAAGATTTTTCAATGAAAGTTGTATAAAAATATTGTTTTTGTCGTTTATGGTTAGAACTTTTTCAGCGAAATTGTGTGTTTTTATTCAAATCTTACTAAAATTGCAACAAGTTAGAGTTACGTAGTTTGAAAATTATTAAGATATCATATCGATGCCTATCCACGCCAAAAACCTAGTGCTTTATTTTATTTTTGACTGTTGTGATTAATAAAAAAGTTTGCAGAGGCATTTTTTTTTAAACTAAATACACAGAATGTAGTTTTCTTGTAAAGCGCAATTTCAAATTAACCTCTTCAAGGTAAATACAATAAAAACAGCGTTTAAAAATTATAGGCAAAGCAGTTTCTCAACTATAAAATAAATGGCGAAGCGTATGACAATACACGGTGATTCCTGACAATTACATCAGATAAACCCTCAGACTCTCAAAACGAAGATACACAGCTCAAACCCTGACAGTTACATTGATTTTTATTAAAAAAATTCGGCGTGGAAAACGTGTTTATTTTATGCTTAATTTTATCCCGACCTGGGATTTTTTAAAACTAAAATACAGTTTTGATCGATATAATGACACAATTTCAGACGCTTACTTATAAAATAAAAGTCAATGGCGTTTACAAATTTCATTCGCTTCAATTTAAAGTTTAAAATCGATGTAGATATAAAGAAGCCGTAATTTTAATTGAAAATCGACGCAGATAATCAAATTCAAAAACGGGCGACAGTGCAGACTCTAAGTCACAACCACATGTCTCAACTTGTTTTAAATTGCGATCCTCGTTATACAACCGAAAATTCGTAATGCAGAGGAATACGCGTATTTTCAACAAACGATTAAATTAATTGACCAAGAACTAAACAAATTAGGTGCACGGATATTTATATAGCTTTCAAATTTTCGAAGGTCGAGCGGAAATTTCCAGCTATATAATAGGCAGGGACAATGGAAATCTTGATAATCCGTTGATGCGCATCACTCAAATTATAAAATAAAAGAATTCATGAAAACCAGTTACAAAGGCAATTTAAAAAAAAATTATATCAACCTTTAAACACAAGAGGCTACCCAATTCCATTCTTATAATTTATATTTTTGAAACAATTCTTTGTATTAAAAGCTGGGCGCGTGTAGCTTTCAAATTTTCGACGGTCGATCGGAAATTTCCAGCTATATAGTAGGCAGAGACAATGGAAATCTCGATAATCCGTTTATGCGCATTACTCAAATTATAAAATAAAAGAATTAATTCCATGAAAACCAGATACAAAGTCAATTTGAAAAAAATTGTATCAACCTTTAAACACAAGAGGCTACCCAATTCCATTCTTATAATTTACATTTTTGAAAAAATTGTTTGTTTTAAAAGCTGGGCGCGTGACGTCAGAGCAGTGAAATAGCTTCCCGCTATACACATAAAATCTGCAGCGACTCGGTAGTGCTGAGGCATTGACGGTTGCTGGTAATTTGTGAACACGGATGTAGAGCGTTCAAATCCGAGCCCGCCAGAGATTTTTTTAAATTAAACATCCATTCTGTGAATGCAAGAGAGACAACCAACGCCTGATGAGCAGAAGAGAGAGACAGATCTACCAATTGAAATTCAAATATTTGCGCGAAAATTGAAATTAAAACGTCAGCCGCGAGAAGTGCGCAGACAACAAAGATGGACGACACCCGGAAAGTTTAAATTCAAAAAATTGATCTTAGAAAAAATCTGAAAAATTTCAAATTCAAATATTCGCGCGAAAATTAAAAGGGCCGCCGCGTAATTCCAGAAGCAAATTAAAAATGGCCGCAGCATAATTTTGTCAGTAGCACATATCAAAATTAAATATCAAACTTCATATGTGATTAATTAGATCAAAACGCGAAAATTAATTAGATCAATCCGCGGTTTAATTCGCGGAATTAGGTCAATCAAATCATATGTGGATTAATTTAATTCGCGGTTTAATTCGCGAAATTAGGTCAATCAATTTAATCGGATGATTGACAGGTGCTCCAATAAGGTGCCGCATTACTACTGCTGTGTGTTCATATTTTTGAAAACTGTTATCGTAGTTGAGCTACTACAGCCAACTTAATTTTCTCTTATGGCGGACTCATAGTTGGCCATGATGCATTTGAATAGCATTTTTTTTCGCTTTTCAAAATTGTATAATTTGTTATACCTACTCCAAAAATTAATGGCGAACAAATAAAAAAAACCTGTTCTTACTATGGCAAGTGAGAACATCGGTCGTAAAGTTTGCTCAATTGAGGACTTTGAAAACAAAAACAATCTGAGCAATTGCTTGTTTATAGCTGACATTCAGTTTATTTTGTTTGTAATTATCTGTTAAATAAGAAAATACATAATGCAGTAAAATCTAAATTGTGCTCTTTTGTTTAATCATTAAACTAAATATCAAATTTAACTGACTAGCTCTAGCAGAACAATTCAGAGTAGGTTCATTGTATTGTATTGTTTTTAATTACGTCCAATTAATGTTGTATGCAATGCTATTAGGTTTAGTAAGAATTGTATTATATGCCAACCCAAAATAAAGCTACTTTTATATTCAAGTAATCCTAACCTCAAACATATCATGATATTATTTTTACAGTAAATAACACCTGCAATATTGTTTAAATAGGTAAGTTCTCTTTCTTCATTGTTTATTAGTTCATCAATTAATCCTTTTATGTTTAATAAACAGATACCTGCCTGGTTCCGTTCAATTACTTCATATCGATGTTCCAAACTCCAGCAGTTGGGTATACCTGCAGTACAGGCCTTATCCCTAGACCTCAAACCTCGGATCAGCAATTGTGCCCTAGTGAGATCTTCCGCAGCTAGCAGCAGCATTCCAACCCCAAACAGCAACGGTTAGTTCAACAGAAATCTGTCTTCGTTACCGGGAGTGATGCACTTAACTCACCGCAGATCTACACAGCCCCAGCACCTCTCAATGTAGCTTCCTCTAAATATGTCCACCCTGAATATTATTGATAAGTCCCACACTGCAATAACCTGCACCTGGATTTCTTATTGTATCAATATCGTATCCTTTATATAGGCAAGCACATTCAGAATCCAAATATCACACTTATAACCAAAATTTTTCCTTGGCCTTTTACCTTATGTGAAAAACTTATACATTTATTACTTTTATTCAATTAATCCATTATTATTGCAAAATAATACAAAATATTTTTACAATTTTTTCTGTTGTCTTTTTATTATTTTCTGTGTCTATAGTGACATGCTATGTTCAATGTTTTATGTCTATCACTTACTAGATTTACAATATTTAGCTAATTATATAATTCATTTGACATTTCTTAATAAATTAACTTTAAATATCATATTAGCTTTGTTTATAGGTTATTTCAAACCAGAGCTGAACAAATTTTTAAAAAGTGATTAATTACCAGTTACAAATTATCACCAAAGAAAGTAATTGAATCACCAGATTTTCAATTACTTAAATGAAATAGTACTTAAATTATTAATTGCTTGGTAATTGTAATTGCACAGCATAAATTACGTTTTTAAATACTTTCACTAGAAATTGTGTATATTTGTATTTACTACCATTTAGATAGCTATGTGCTATCACATCGTTTTAAACAAGAAAATTCAAATAAATAAATAATTATGATGGGTTCGTTACTGTATAATCAAGCTATTTGTCGTCAATTGTTATGGAAAAAAGTGACTCTGCACTTACTGCAGACATATTTTTTGCTTCTTACATAATAATCATTAGCAAGCTACAATGCTAAATTTTACACAGCCTACAGTACACAAAACACAACACATGAACATCTCATCTACAAACATACGCTCCTGCACCAAATATATCTTTGGTCATTCACAAAACTAGCTGTTATCCGACTACTCATAGAATATTATAAATTATACTTATATCGCCCTACAAATGCTTTATTGCCATTTTGATATGCTAAAACTTAAATGTCTTATCTTATTTGTTCTGCGTTCTGGTCATTTAATACCTTATCGAGTAATTATTGAATTACTAGAAAGTAATTCAATTACCACAAGTACAGGGTTGGCTTGATTTTCTCCAGCCGGAAAAAACCCACCGGGTTTTTTCGGGTAAAACCCACTTGAAAAAGCCCGCGTGTTTTAGACTATTTCTGGGTTTTTTCAAAAATTCACAAAAAAGTATTCTAAAACTGTAAGTGGTATAAAATCTTCCATTATCCCTTAACTGGTAACGTGCCGTCTGTGAGACTGCAAGCAAATTTTAATCTCAAATTTTCAGCAAAAGAGTACCGCTTTTCGGCGAATGATCTCACCTAATCTTTCTCCTCTTGGTGCCCCACCTATCGCACAATTATTGGTAAATTTGGGTAACTGACGCTGGAGATGTGTTTTATTTTTAGTTCAGTGCAGTCTGCGAGACGGAACGTTACGGTTTACGTGAGAATTTTTTGCGCATGGTAGGCATGGCAGGCCCTGCGAATTACAATTATTTTTTTAAGTTTTTTTTTACAAATGCATTGTTTTACTTATTATTAATCGGAAAATAAATAAAATTACTTTTGATCAAAAGTTTAAATTTTTTTATCTTGGTCTGGTAAAAAGTACATTGCCAATTTGTGTTCAAGTTGAAAATTATCTTATAATTTTTTCTTTACGTTAAGTTTTCGGTTATTATTACTAAAAAATAAATGCTTTACAAACCTCTATATATATATTTAAAAAAAATTAAAACAGTTTAATTTTTTTCGCTTCAAAGGTGTGCCAGTCTCGCAGACTGCACGTTACCAGTTGTGCTGCAAATTTACACGTTACCAGTTAAGGGTTATATTAGAAATGATGGTATACATTTTCACGGCGATCCATTAGATGACAGAGAGATAAACTCACAGACTGACAGACCTCACTTCAAAAACTACAAAGATCACTAGTTTGAAAGAATCATGATTTACTATACTTTATTTTGCGAAGTAAAAGAAAGTAAAATGATTGAAATTGTTAATAAATTCAGAGAGCTTATTGATTTTTGGTTAAAATGAGGCAACCGGAAGTAGCACTTTACTCTTGATCTTTCCGTTTTGTGGGCAAATTTTGTAATTGTTTAATAAAAATTAAATTTCATAGAAAAGGTTCATGTATTATGCAATTATTTGTAATTTTCGTTTGAACAGTTGTTTCGTAGAAAGTATAGTTTTTGCATTTTTAGAAAGACTTCGTCGAGCCCAAAAACTAATAATACATATTGCAATGGTTTTGGCTCTGCTCTGAGTGCAGCATAAAGTTTAAAATTAAATTTAAAGCACAGGGTAGAGGTATTGTATCTAGCTGCAATGCTAAAGTAAACGTCTTATCATAAATGCATTAACAAAGGAATGCTTGTGTTAAGAGACAAAATTGATTAAGGAACGCACAGGAAGGAACTTGCCATTTCACAGGGTTACTAGTTAAATTCCTATCAATTAATTATTAAATAAGGCTGAATGAATAGCCTAAACAAAGTTAAATTATTACAAAAGGTTTGCTAAATGCAGTTGTTGGAGCGTAGAGTTCATTTTAATTAATTGCACATAATTTGTGAACGATTCTAAAAGGTATTAGCCAAGAAAGATAAGAATATACGCAAAAAGCGAATTATTGAAAGCTAGCAAATGTGAAATGCAAACTTGTCTGAAGAAATTTGCAGAAAAGATAACAGCATAAAAACTATAGGTGAAAAGTACACATTTATGAACCAATAAACAATTTGAAAGGAAGTGAATAAGGAATTAATCAAATTAGTGACGAATATGAACATGCAACGGCCTCTTAATTCGTGTAGTGGCGCCAAGACAATCAGTGACAATATTAAAATATGAACAAGCATTTTATAAATGTACATTGTTTAGTTTTAGGTAGTTATAAGAATTTAAAATGTAAAAAGGTATCTCACTTGAAATTAGTTCATGTTCTGTCTTTAGTTTAAGATTCGCTTTTGTTATAAAAGGACGCGAGAAGAAACAAATGAATAAAATTAATTCTTTGACATGCAGTTTGTGCTCTTATTTAAAATTAAGAAATTACCTACAAAAATAATAAACAGTGAAAAAAAGTATACCATCGTGTAGAGCACATTCCAGTGCAGCTGTGGAAATAAAGGCAGCGTTTTCCGCAACATTAAAATTTTTGCCGCAAGAAGGATTCCGATCGTGGGTTGTCGACATCGTCAAATCTACGAAGGCGGTTAGCTGCGATTTCTAGGACCCAAGATCTTTGCAGACTACAGAGACGCGGTCAAGGGAGCTCCAGGTACACAGCGAGCATCACAAACATCGAAGACTGCGCTTCCAGAATAGATTCCTGTCAATTCGCCCCGTTTCCGAGCATCATCGGAGGAGCGAAAGTATTAAGGTCTGTAAAAACTTTATTATTAGTGCGAGGAAGCAGAGATTTGTACCCCAGACCGACATTACCGTGGTGAAGACGAAGCAGGCATATAAGGGCCTCTACCTAGTCAAAATTTTCCAGTATTTGCAATAGTCCAAGTTGAGGTTATGTGTTCTCCAAAAAAAGGACGCCATCAGAAACAATTGCTAAGCTTGTCCGCGTAAAATACTGAAACAAAAGAGAATGAGTGACGCTATAAAAGCGCGAAATATTAGAATTCAAACAATACCTGTAGTTTGTTCACAATTTTGATCTCCAAGTCAATTAAACGTTCACTGCAAAATATACAAACCACTTGTTGAAATTTGACAGCAGCCATATTCGCGGCTGTAGTTTTCCTCTTCTTTGCATTAAATCTTTTTTATTAAATGTAAAATTATTTTATATAAGCCCAGTAATACTTCATATACTGCATTCTTAAATACTGTTTGATAATTACAACCTTTATCCTTAGTTATCGTCAATTAACTCTTACGTATACTTAATAACGCTATATGAATTACAATAAAGTATTTAATAATTAAACATGTTGGCATCTGAAATTAATTAATTAGTACAAACTAAAGCTAAGCAAGACTAGCGTTCGGGTGCAACACCATATCATAATACTGGGGTGCAATATCATAGCAGCATTTTTTTTCATGTTTTCTATAGTTACCTGCTTTCATTCCTTCTCTGTATTATCTCTTTTCTATAATTGTGATATTTTTGCTCTCATATTATTTAGTAGTGGTTTTATACTTCCTGTCATCTTTTACATGTTTACCCTGTGCTTCTCCACTTCTTGGTTAGCACTTGAAATATATCATGTTCAGCGAGTTCGCGGAAAATATTCAGTACATTTGCTATAATACTTTATTGGTGTTACAATAAATTTGGTACGAGTTTATAGCAACTTTTCGACTGCAAATTTTGAGCAAGTTGGCAGGAGTTTTGCAGTTTTAGGCAAATTGCGTTAAGCTTCCATAAAAGTTACGGAATGGATACTGTTTTTCAAACTGTTCAAGTGCGTATATAGACAAAAAATTGTGCTACCTGAAAGTTTATACGAGAATATATGATATGATTACACCTTCCAAATTATTAGGAATTATGAAATTCTCCCGTTCATGAGATATTAATTAATTTGACTATAGTAGGTCCAACACAAAATTACAGAGTCTATTAAAATTCCATGAATATAGGGCGATTCATAAATATGGTAATTCAATTTAAAGGTAGTTAGAGGACACCAAACAGAACAACTTGAAATAATAACCCGTAGGGTTATACGTATATTTTATGATTTAACGCAAAACTGTATCGCTCCATCTAATAATAATAATAATAATAATAATATTTATTGGTGCATAGGAATGTATTACAATTATTGCATAAGTTACAGTATAAACATAAAAAATATCACAGTCAATAAAAGCTTTTTAACCCGCCGGTACACGGGTGAAATTGCCGAACACCAGTGCACAAACCCGGTCAAAATGACCGTGTGTATTTTTTTCGCTCGAAAGCCTTTGCTTTCAAATATGATGGCCTTAAGTCATTCAAATATCGATTTTTAGGATTGAAATAATAGTAATGCCAAGTTACCACAAAAATTTAATGACAAAAATAAACATCTAAAAAAGCTAAGTATAAAAAACCTAAACAATTATTTCTACAAAAAAATTATTTTCATAAGAATACCACAAAAATTGTAACATTTAATGCATTGTGGATATAAATTATGCAATATCTTTATAATTTGTGCCCTCCGCGCAGTTGGTACACAAAACATTTGTATGTTCCTAGTGCTTAGTGCTACGTACACAAGTGCATGAACCCGGTCGAATCGACCGTGCTCCGTCACTTTGTAAGTAATGAGCCAACTTTGTATAAACAATCAAACCGAAAACAAAAACTTATGCTATCAGTCGTGCCAACCAACGATCAAGGGAGGTATACCTAAAATATTAGACACTGTTTACATTTGATTTTTTTTAACAATAAAGCAAAAACTAAAAACCCGGTCAATTTGACCGTGACCCGTGCACTGCCGGGTTAAAAGAATCGTACTACAAATTTGCTAGCATAGGGGGATGATACTCAAAAAATTCTTTTAACGAGTAAAATGGATGATCAGACATTTTTTTAGGGAGCCCTTGAATATTTTATCGGTGCAAGTATGCAAATTCAAGTCAATGAAACCAGATATCTTATTTAATATTTTTATGCCTAAAACATTCGGGGAACTTTTTGTGATGTCTAATCTACTAAAAGGCACCCTGAAAGCATCTCGATTTCGAGTATTGTAAATCGCCGTTTTGGTTTAATAAATGCTTACTTTTAAATGCATAAAGTTCTACATTAAATATATATAGATTAATCACTGTAAAGATGCCAAGATTAACAAATACACTTCTACACAAAATTGTTTGTTGATAACCTATTATCGTACGTAATAAACATTTTTGAGCAATAAGAACACCGTGCGCTGACGCGGATGACTCCCTAAAACAGATTGCGTATTCCAGTGTTGAACTGACATGAGCATGGTGGACACCCAGCTAAGTGTTAATAAATCTTTTAAGATAAATCTTTTAAGATCTAATGACGACGACCATATTTGATACTTATTTACAAACATGTAAATGTAAATATCTTGAAATTTTAAAGACATAAAACATCTGAGTTCAGATTAGCAATTTGGGCAATGAAATGTGAATAGCAGCAACATTTTGGATGTCAAATATTTAATCTGATTTTTAGCTGAATGTTTATCTCTTACTGTTTACGAGATCTCATAGCAGCCGAAAAAACCTTTGGTTTCCAAAGTACCGCATTGGCGGCAATTGCTTCAGTGAATTATTTTTGTCAGAATATAGGTAATGTCATTTTGACAAGTTTAATATTGCTAAGTAACATTGTTAGAAGTTGTGGTTGTGTTGTTAAATACTAAAAAAGTTCTTAAAGCCCAACCTAAAAGAATAGTTCCCTGCTGTATTCCTGGTTGTACCCGTAAAAATAACGACAAAAATTGCAAAAAAGTCGTATCTAATGAATTCCATAGTTTTTTAAACGAAGTAATTTATGAAACGATATAACCGCTATTTTGGGGTTTGCTCGACTGCTTTGCGAGATCCCTATGTTGAACACCACGTTCCGAACACTCGTATAACTAGTTAGTCGACGAAATAGACAAGTAATTTACTAGGATCACCAACTATTTTACTACACCAATGTAATAGTAGTTTATTTATCTAGAACGAAAAGTAGCATTTTAAAGACGAGAAAGTTGTTTACGTCCGAGGCGTCACCCGAGGACGGAATTACTTGCGAGGACCTTTAAAAACACTTTTCGTTCGTGGTGAATACAACGGTTTATTTCATACTGCAAGTTTAATTAATTTTAAATAAAAACTTGTAAATCATTTCAAATTTCATGTCAACAACTGACGTATAATTTTAAAGTACTTGAACTTTAAAATTTTACTTTAAAGTACTAGGACTTTAATGTTCCATTTTTTGTACAATAAATAAGTTTTAAAGTACTTGAACTTTAAAATTTTACTTTAAAGTACTAGGATTTTAATGTTCCATTTTTTGTACCATAAATAATCCGAAAAATGTCATTTTTGACATCAGTATGAAATAAATGATTTTTTAACCTTGCTCTACTGTTGGGATCAATATGCTCTCATATGTTAATTTATCAACTGATTATTAGTAGTTGTATCGTCCGAAATATCATTAAATAGGCAATTTCAGGCAAATTGCAAAATTTTTCAGCAATTTTACTACCAATCGATATTGCACTCGTTAAAACTTGTTCACACCTAACTGTAATTTGCTATACTAAATTGACGCAGCTCTGATACCCAGTCAAAACAAATGCATGTGAACGCACTAAAACCTACTTCACAGAACTGCAACTCTTGGTGTTGTCCATTGGGTACTAATATTATTTATTAATTGCAATTTAATTTACAAAATTTACTATTTACTTGTCTCGTTATTAATTATAAAATAAATGGGGTCATATTAATCTGAATAGTACAGCCGTACAGCGAATGCGAACAGAAGGGCCGGGTGAAACTAAATCAACAGACGTTCACACTTCCTTTAGTAAATACCAGAAATATGTGAATTTGTTTCGATATGTGATTCTCGTTCATTATCCATTTAAAGCTACGGCATGGGGACAAAATAGCTATTTACGTTATTAGACCGGTAGCAACATTTTTATGGCCGCGCCAATACTTTACAGGTTGAGCCCGTAGGGCGAGACCTGTATGTTTGGCAAGGCCATAAAAATGCTACCGGTCGTGTATCGTATAAGATTTTTTAGGATACTGCATTAGTAACTAGCGTTTACACAGTTACAGTTACAAACGAGTCCGGTAGATAAAATTTACCGGCCTAGACCAGTAGTAGTTCTATTACTACTGGTCTAGGCCGGTAAATTTTATCTACCGGACTCGTTTGTAACTATGTAAACGGTAGTTACCAATGCAGTATCCTAAAAAAATACAAAAACATTGTACACCTTTTATTTACAGATTATAATAAACAATAGAAATGAAACCAAATACTGATATTACATACATAAAAAAACAGATAACAATGGACACTAAAGCAAGACATTATTTCAACGTATTACACTCTTATTTAGAAATCATATAAACATCTCAGTTTCTGTGGAATCAAACAGACTTAGAATATCAGTAGAATGTTTGTTATTTGCTAGATCTACAGCACTATTGCCATCTTTATCTGCCATTTCTGCGTTTGCTCTATGTGAGAGGAGTATTTGCGCGATCTCATAATTTCCAATGTCTGCTGCTAAATGTAGTGCAGTTCTACAACAATTATTCATTTGATTAATGTTTACCTTGTTATTTTCAACTCGATCACTCTTCACTAGCGAAGTTACTACTTGTATATGCCCTTTAAACACTGCTAAATGAAGACACGTATTTCCATCAATATCTTTTTCGTTCGCGTCCATGTTCTTCGACAAAAGTAATTCTAATTTATCGTTACAGTTGCACAAAGCTGCTAAATGAAGTGCAGTTCTACTGCTTTCATTTGTTTCGTTGTAATTAATACCACTTTCAAGCAGAAAACTTGCAACTGTTATGCTATTGTTTAAAGCTGTTTCATGCAAATCCGTTCTTTTCATGTCATTTTGCGCATTAATATCTGCGTGGCAAAACACAAGTTTGGCAGCAGTTGATCTATGGTCATGCAAAGCAGCTAGATGAAGTGGCGTATTGCCTTTACCATCTTTGATGTTAACGTTTGTTTTTGATATTAGCAGAGATACTATGTTCTGGTGTCCATAAGCCGCTGCTAAATGGAGAGCAACTTTACCTTCTTCATTTTCTATATTTTGATCAGCACTAAAATGTAAAAGTACTTCCACAGCTCTGATATGTCCACATCCAGCAGCGACATGCAGAGCGGTATTACGACTATTGTCATGCTCATCCATAACGTTTCTATTATATGTAAGTAACGATTCAATAACATCGACATGTTCTTTCTTGGTAGCTGAATGCAAAGGCGTTTCTCCAGTATCATTTTTCAAGTTTACTTTTTCCTCTCTGTTAAGCAATATTAAAATGATATTTTGGTAGCCTTGTAGAGCAGCCAAATGCAATTCAGTGTTACCATTCATGTCCTTACAGTTAATACCTGATCCAAAGGGAAGCAATTTTAAAATAATAACGTTTCCATTGTGGGCAGCCACATGTAATGCTGTTCTACCTTTTGGATTTCTATCGTTTACATTTGCCCCCTGTTATGTTTAATACAAGAGTTTTATTATGTCTTCTTGTACACATAAACTTGTTATTTTATATCTCCTCTAACTCTATGGTAACATGAAAAACTTACTGGATCTATATGTTACATGTTCCCTTATTTTATACATTAAACGTAATCCCCAAACTGATCTCTTAAATTACATTTTGTATTTACAAGATAGTCTTTAAATCTAACCGGCAATTGAATATTTCTTCTGGGCCGCGTACACTTGGCAGTTGTTGATGAACGAATGGTTGGTGAAACTTTTGGAGATTTTACTTCAGAGGTTCTCTCTTGGACTCGCATTGGTTCTTGCATCCCAATGATCTTTGATGAACTACTTACTGGAGTTGTTGTAGCAGATCTTGACAATGTTGATGAATTTTCTTCTAAGTGCGAATCATTATTTGGTGTTGATGGTTTTGTCATGTTACTGTTTTCTCCTTCGATCCTATCTTTTAAATGTATTCTGTTCCTGCGGTATGTAGCTCCATTTTCAGTTCTAACATAGTATGAATTTGGATAGTCCGTTGCCTCAAGTACTTTTCCTGGTATCCACTTTCTCACACCCTTTTGAATATAAATCTTTTGACTGGGTTTAAGTACACTTAGCGCTCTACTTGAACGATTTGCGTATTTAATCTGCTGTTGCTGGTGTTTCTTCAATAACTTCTTGTTTTGTACTACATTAAATTCTGGTTTCAGGTTTATTGTAGGGATTTGGGTTCTAAGTGGTCGTCCCATTAACATTAATGCGGGAGATGGTAAATCTTGTTTTGGAGTATTGTTGTATTCCATAATAGCCATATTTGGATCATTTTCTGCTTGGATGCTTTTAAAAATTAGCCCTTTTACAGTCTGAATAGCTCTCTCTACCATACCATTTGATTTTGGGTAATGAGGACTAGATGTCATGATTTTCGCATCGATTTTATTAGCAAATACATGATATTCTTTTGAATCAAAAGGAGGCCCATTATCACTATGTATGACTTTTGGTATTCCATGCGTTCTAAATATTGACATTAATGCTGCAGTTACAGCTTTAGTAATTTTGCTATTTAATTTGCGAATTTCTATAAATTTGGAATGGTAATCTATTACAACCAAATAATCTTTTTCTATTAAATGTAAAAAATCGACTCCTACCTCATTCCATGGAAGTTCAGGTATTGGATAGACTGTTAAAGGTTCTTTGACGTTTGATTTTGAATACCTCTGAGAGATGTCACAAGTTTGCACCCTTTGCTCAATATCTTTTGCCATACCTGGCCAAAAGACCGCATTATTTGCTTTTTGTTTACATGATATTATACCTTGATGGGCTAAGTGTATACGATTTAATACTTCCTCCCGTTTTGCTTTTGGTATAATCATTTGATTTCCACGAAAAAGTAATTCATTATATTCATGAATGGTACTTCGATATTGCCAGTACAAACGAATTGATGCTGGTACATCTTTCTTGTGTTCTAGCCACCCTGTTCGTATAAAGTGTTGCAAATTTTGCATTTTTTCATCTAATTTTACTGCTTGTACGTACTCATCTGTTTTTTTATCGGACATAGACACCACTGTATTTACTTGCTGTGCAGCCCCTTCCAAGTAACTTGTATCTACAGATGTTGTTCCTGGAGACCTAGACAAGGCATCAGAAACAAACATTTTCTTACCTGGAACGTAGCTTAAATCAAACTGGTATCATAACAGTTTCAGTATCATTCTTTGTATTCTGGGCGATAAAGTGTCCAACGGTTTCTTGATAAGACCTAAAAGTGGTTTATGATCCGTTTGGATTTCAAACTTTGTACCATAAAGAAAATAATTAAATCTTTGACAACCATTAACAATAGCTAAAAGTTCTTTTTCAATCTGGCTGTATCTTTGTTGACTGTTAGTTAACGTTACCGATGCATACGCAATTGGGTGTTCATCTTGTAAAATTACTGCACCCATTCCATTCTGGCTTGCATCGACTGATAATACCGACTTTTTTAATGGATCAAAAAATTTTAAAACCGGTGTTTCTGTAACAAGCTTCTTTAATTCTTCAAAACACTTTTGCTCAATTTGTTCCCAGATAAACTTATTTTTAATGCTAAGTAGTTTTCTTAAAGGTGCTGTTTTTTCAGATATGTTTGGCACAAATTTTGCCAAATAATTTATCATTCCTAAAAATCTCATAAGCTCAGTTCGATTTTCTGGAGCTTTGTAGTCCACTATTGCTTGTACTTTTGATTCATCTACTGCTATTCCGTCTTCTGTAATTACATGACCTACATATTTCACTTTATTTACACAGTACTGTACTTTGCTTTTATTAAATTTAAGTCCATTTTCATTTGCTCTTTTTAATAATTTTCGCAATCTTTCATTATGCTGTTTTTCAGTATTTCCAAAAACCAAAACATCGTCCATAAATGTACAAATACCTTGTAATCCTTCAGTAATTGTATTAATTGCGCGTTGAAATACTTCTGGAGAACTGCTTAAACCAAAAGGTAGACGAAGAAAACGATACCTTCCAAATGGTGTAGCCACTGTACATAACTTTGAACTGTCTTCATTTAATTTTATTTGTAAAAATGCTGATGAAGCATCTAACACTGTAAAATATTTTGCTCCTTGTAATTCTCCAAATATCGTTTCTTGTGTTGGAATTTGGTAATGCTCTCGTTTTATATATTTATTTAATTCCCTAGGATCCATACAGATTCTAATTTTACCTGTTGGTTTCTTCACTATCACAATTGGATGTACCCAATCTGTTGGTTCCTGTTCTTTTTTTAATATTCCAGCATCGACCATTTTGTTTATTTCATTTTTTACTTCGGCTATTAAAGCTTTCGGAATGACTCTAGCATTTGTAACTTTACTTACAGCTCCTGGTTTTAATTTAATTTCATATTGAAATGGTATTGTCCCTAGTTTACCATTGAAAACATCAGGAAACTCATCTACTATAGGAAATGTTTTTACACTATGCACTCTGTGAATCAACTGCAGTTCTTGACACGCTTCCAATCCTATTATGGGTTGTATAGACTTTTCTATTATAAAGAAATCGAGATTTAATTTGTCAACTTTTGACGTTTGACATGTCAGTTTGCAAATACCTAAAATGTCAATTTTATGGCCCGTGTATGACGTAACTATTTTATTTGTATTATTTATTTTAGGTTTTATACGGAGAGCATCATATTTTGACTTTGGTAATACGTTGCAGTCTGCCCCTGTGTCGAGTTTAAAGGATACTATGGTTCCATTCACTTTGATAGATTCTCGCCACTCAATTGCATCCACTGAACATCTCAATGTATCTAACATGAAATCATGTTCGATTTCTGTTTCCTGCATTACTGAATTATCTTCATCTAAAGTATTTATCCATTTTGCTTTGCATACTTTAGCGAAATGGTTACGACGTTTGCACTTTTTGCAAAATTGCCCATATGCGGGACAGTTTCTCGGATCATGGCGATAGCCACAACGCGAACATTGTCTATTTTCCACTACTCTGCTTTTAAATTTGTTCATTCTTTCTTGACCATATTCACTTTTATTTTCATATTTCTTGCTTGTTCCCATTACTTCTCTACGTTTTTGTTTGTTAAGTACATCCACTGTTGTGCCTTTTTCCATTTCTTTCATCTGCGATTTGCTTACTTCGTTAGCTCGACAAAAATTTAGTGCTTTTGTCAATGATATTTCCGGTTCTCTTAAGAGTCGTTCTTGTACTGCTTTATCCAATATACCTAGAACAATTCTATCCCGTAAAAGACTCTCATGCTGATCACCAAATTCACAGTTTGTTGCCAACTTCTTTAAATCGGTTAAATATAAGTCAATACTCTCACCTTCTCTTTGTGCACGACTAAAGAATTTAAACCTGTCAAAGACAGTGTTTTTTCTAGGTTTACAAATAGCATCATATTTTTCTATGACAGTTTCTAAACTTTTTACTGTACCTTCAGCAAAAGTAAAAGTATTATAGATTTCCAATCCTTCTTCTCCAATCAAATTTAAGAATATTGCAATCTTTAAATCCTCTGCCTTATTCTTTTTCTCCGATGCCACCATGAAAACGTCGAATTTTTGTTTCCATTTCTGCCATAATTCTGCTAAATTTCCTGATTTGAAATCAAGAGGTGCTGGTTTATTAAATCCTTCCATTTTGACCACTATGCTGTCACCATGTTATGTTTAATACAAGAGTTTTATTATGTCTTCTTGTACACATAAACTTGTTATTTTATAACTCATCTAACTCTATGGTAACATGAACAACTTACTGGATCTATATGTTACACTTATCTCACAATTTTCTCACATTCTCAAGCGAGGAATGGAATGGCGGTACCTTATTGATATAGTGACCTTAAATTTTAAGTGGAAACAGTGCCCTCTAGAGGGTATTGGTTGAAGTATGCGTTTGTTTTCATGTTATTTGTCGTTTGTTAGCTATTTTCTGAGGTTGGGTTAAGGCATTTATCTTAGAGACCCTTAAATGTATCTTAGATAGGAGCGCCAACATTAAACGCGTGGTTAAACAATGCTAATAAAATGCAAGTTATGTTTATGTTTACATTCCGCGTCATGCGTTGCAGTTTAGTCTGATTACGATACTTCTGCGCATTTCTACACGCATATTTACCAGGAAATTTAGAACAAGTTCTAAATAATTTACATGAAAATTCAACGGAAAATTTAGCAGCCAATTTTCTGTATGCAACCGTGCTTAATATTTTTATGAAAATTTACAAGTAAATTTTGCATAAAATTTAGCGTCGTGTCATACAGGCTTTAGTTCCAAGTACTGCATGCTTATTTGAAATTTAGTATAAATTTAAGGCGACACGCTGTATGCTAAAGTAGTTCTTTTGAATTCCATCTGATCTAACATCTAACCGAACTTGTCAGACGGTAATGGCTGGCGATGCTGATTTGTGTAGCAGATAAACTCTGTTGCGGCTATCCCATTCTCTGAATTCGGTTCTTCTTCAAATTACATTTAAGTATGAATATTAGACTCAGAATATGGAGCTTGTTAATATTTACAAACATAACCAAGTTAACCTAACTGATTTTTCGTCTACATTTTACTTTCAGATATTCCATTTGTTATATCTGGATTCATCATTTCTGTTATAATAATGGACGTAGGACATGAACTAGTTGAATATAATTTGCCTAATGCAATAACTAGCGTGCTACATGAACCACTGACAGAAATTAATGACAGTAAAGTAATTGCAAATTTAGGTGCTCGGCAAAAGATCCCTCAAGATATTATCGACACCGTGGCTTGTCAGGAGTTGGATATTAAACAGGAAATAGTTGATATAAAGGATGAATTGCTTAATTCGTGTGTAGCAAGTGGAAATCTCTTGGAAGAACAGTTACTTTGCAAATTTGAAGCAAAAGACAAGAGTAATTTCTTGGAACCTATAACTCATGGGGAACCATTTTACTCATCTTCCATTTGTGAATATAAAACTACAGGGAAATGTAAGTTAGGTAAACATTTACAGACCCATATAAGTGACAAACCTTATTCATTTTTTAGGTACTTTAGCGAACGATGTGAAGATGCTTATAGAAGAAACGCCTCATTCATGTTCTATTTGCGAATATAAAGCAGCTCTAAAACGTAATTTAGTTAAACATATGAAAACACATACAGGAAAAAAACCTTATTCTTGTTTTACTTGCGAGTATAAATCATCACGAAATGGTGATTTAGATAGACATATGAAGACGCATACAGGAGAGAAACCTTATAGATGTTCTATTTGCGAACATAGTGCAGCACGCAAAAGTGATTTAGTTAAACATTTAAGGACACATACAGGAGAGAAACCTTATTCATGTTCAATTTGTGAATATAAAGCAGCTATTAAAGGTAATTTAGTTAAACATATGAAAATGCATACAGGAGAAAAACCTTATTCTTGTTCTATTTGCGAGTATAAAGCAGCACGAAATGATGATTTAGTTAGACATATGAAGACGCATACAGGAGAAAAACCTTATGCATGTTCGACCTGCAATTATAAAACAGCACAAAAAGACCATTTAGTGCATCATATAAAGACGCATACAGGAGAAAAACCTTATAGATGTTCTATTTGCGAACATAGTGCAGCACGCAAAAGTGATTTAGTTAAACATTTAAGGACACATACAGGAGAGAAACCTTATTCATGTTCAATTTGTGAATATAAAGCAGCTATAAAAGGTAATTTAGTTAAACATATGAAAATGCATACAGGAGAAAAACCTTATTCTTGTTCTATTTGCGAGTATAAAGCAGCACGAAAAATAAATTTTGTTCAACATTTGAAGACGCATACAGGAGAGAAACCTTATGGGTGCGCTATATGCGATTACAGAGCAGCACAAAAAGGTGCTTTAGTGAACCATATAAAGAAGCATACAGGATGAAAACCGTATATTATTTGCGAATGTAAAGCAGCAGGTTGAAGATTTTATTTGTTTGCTATTTGCAAATAGAAAACGATACACAATGCCTGTTTATGACTTATCTATGGTATATGTAAATATGAATAACTTATAAACTGAAGCATGCTGCATGGTTAAACATGATTAATAGGTGACTAATCATTCGATTATATATTTTAAAATTTTGCTCTTTAAAACTCTACTGTAGTACCTACTTATATAACAAAATCTCCGGTTATCCTGCTGTGTAAGACTCCCATTTTGAACTACCGCTCCTAGAGCCAGTAATATAGGAGGAATGTTGCAACGCTGTGGGTCGATTATACATAAGTACTACCGTTTAGAAGCAGCTCATTTCGAAAAAAGAAATTGTGAAAACTAGAAAAACGCAAATTAACAAGACAATTAAATTTTAATTCACTTACATTATATTATAAATAAATTACTAGCAAGAAAACTGTTTCCATTGCAATTGAAATTGTATTATTTTTGTGATTCTGAGCAACTTCTTAATAATCTTTTCAATATACCACTATTCAATTTCCTCCATTTATTTTTGATGGCAGTACACTACTGGTTTGCAGTAAAATTATTTAAAAAATTGCAATAATAAGCCCTAGTATAATTGAAATAAAATTAAATTTGTCCGAAAATGGATAAGAAAGATACAGGGGTGTGTAAAGAAAAAATTAAATTTGCTGTAAGTATTTTTAAGTTTATTGAATATAAAAAAAGAAAAAGAAATTAAATTGTTTATTAAAACGTAAACATGTATTTATAAAAAATAAACTAAATTGTTAATAAAAACGTGCATACACCGGGTGGTTGGTCATACCTCTGAACATAGGCAATTTACATGGCTTATCACGTTTATGCATATTCCTGCTCACCATTTTTATGGAAAAAATGGTAGTGGTACTAAATTAAAGAGAATAATTTTCCGCGTCGTTTAGTATTAAAAACTTATTGGATAGTGTTAGTGTGTATAAAAATATTAATTTTAAGATTTAGATATTGTTACGGTTCAAAAGTCATTCACAGTTATTCATTTAATTAATGCCCTAATTTTCGTTAAAACTAACTTTTTGCCTTATCTTTCATTAAATCTATGCCTACAATAAAACTCAGCATTCAGACCTTCTGCAAGTTATATTTTGATCTAACGTAAGCCGGTTCCCAAAATTACAATGCATGAAAACTAGAGATTAGGTGTCACTTCGCACATAAAGCTTTTTGCGTTGCATATGTGAAGTTTCTTTCAAAGCTCCTTAAATTTTCGAATTGTGTCTCCTTATCAGCCTTTTTTGTCATTTCGCCATGTTGTGCTGCTACAGAATAGCTGCCTTGTGAAACTGCGTTTTGAAACGTACCTTAATTGGGTTCTTTCACAGGCATCTAGCCTGGGAAGTTAATTTTTCTGTGTTTTGAATGTTCCGGAGGTGCTAATGCAGTCCCCGCCAAGATTATTTTGTAATTTCCCAAGCTCAAACTTAGTTTGGATTTCATCTGGGCAAGCACATGTTTCCTTTTGGCAAAACGGAGCCGAGAACACCTGAGGGTACGTTTTCTTGATGAATAATTGGCTAGATTCTATGGTTTGATGCTCCTTTTTGTTGGGTGGCGTTCCCTTTCGAGGACTCCTTTTTGAGGTTCCTGAGTGATACCGAAGGCTCCTTCCTTGGCTGCCGGATAATTTGCCCCGTGCGAGCGAATATGCTCCCTGGTTAATCAACGAACACGGCCCCTAGCTATCGCCTTGAGCTTGGCGAGCATGTGGAAACCTCTCGCCTACAATAGAGAGCGAAGGTAGAAGTTCCTGCGTAACCTCCTTCATCGACACGTTTACCTGCAGGTCGTTAGCTTTGCACAAACCTCGGCCGAACCCGGTCGCTCTGCTGTTCATCGGACCCTCCTACGCTTGCTGCAGCCTAGAGAACTATCGCAAGGTCGGTTGTTATTTATTCTGATTTCGGCCACTCGAACTTTGGGATCCGTTTTAATGCGTTCTTGTGATGGTGTTACGGTGTACCCAGTAAATATTAGAATGCTCTTATTATGTATTTTAAGCGTGTTTTTCACCCATTTAAAATAGTTGATATAATTTATTTCACCACACTTATCTTGTAACGAATCTGTTGCGTTAGTTCATTTTTAAAAGTTATTAGGATAGTTGTACGGAATTTGCATGATAAAATTTGATCCATTCTCGATCGTCACGTCACGATAGTGACATAGCATTAGGTTGAATCCAGCCTCAAGATAAACCCTGCATTTGCGAGTAATTTCGTGTAAGATTAGTTTGTGACATTTTCACAAAGATTGGAAATTACCTTAGTCACCTATCGGTTCGTAAAGCGCTATACTAGGAAACACGATCTTGGATTCCGTGTGGGCGTTATTGCAAATTAAGGCAAACATTGCTCTTGCATAGTGGGTAATTGGTCGAATTCAACTAATCAATCCAAATTTTAAACTGTAATAAATGTGTCATAGCCATGAAGCTATCGACCGCCTTCTTTGAGTAGTGCATTTGGCCACGTAAAAACGTCAATTTGTAATTCTTTTAGACATATTCACTTACAATAATTCATTAATTTACATTAACCTATTTAACTGACTTACGCCCTCATGTCAACTACGCTTTAATGATTATTTAAACTATGTGCCAATATTTTGGTGAGGTTTATTAAGACGCTTTATTACTGTGATATGCTGATTTGGTTTGCCGTGGGATATTTTATGTGTGCATTTTAATTGTGTTTGTATTTCTGTTTGCTGAAATTATACTGCCTTGACATCTTTGCCTGCGTATCTGATTTGTGCCTTTGCCGTTACCCTTTTATTTTCAGGTTTGGTTAGTAGCGCCTTATATAGTGTACCTTTTGTACCTTATGTAATTTGATAGATAAAGTTACTTTTATGCCTAGACATAAAAGTGTTTACTTTCATGCCGGCAGAGTAAAAGTACTTCGAAACTTGATTAACTTTCGAGTATTTTTGACATTGGTCTTCTTGATTGTTGGGAACTGGCATAAATGTCAGTTCTCGATTTATATTAGTTTGGGCGTTTGAAAATAAAATAGCGTATGCTATTCGGAGTAAAAGTGCCTTTGTGTGCCTTCTCGCACTTGTCTGACTCGCTCACGCTCGTCAGTCAAACGCGTCCGGTCTCGCCACACTAAGTATCACTTTTACTCCTAATAACATAATACACTATTCTTTCATTTATGTAAATTGTATGTTAATTTGTGATCTTTCTGCAAATAAAAATATTATATCTCACTTCTAGCTCATGCAACAAGCAAGGTGCTCACTAGAATTTTTAACTGTTTCACTCTCTCTGTTTCTAACTTGTAGAAATTAATTTAGAATTGAACTTTCTTTTAATTGTAAATTATGTAATATTCTATATTGACAATAAAAATTTAACTTTTGCTATGAAATTTTAGTACTGTACTGCATATTTAGAAATTAAGTAACTATAAAAATAGAATGTATGTATGTATGTATTGTCGGTAACCTCATTTTACCTTGTGGTGTAGAGGCTAGTGCTTTATACGATTGCGTCTGGCGGTATAATGCTCAGCTTGCCTCGGATTCGGGTTACAAAGTTGGAGCGCGCCTTTCATGCTTGTGCAGCAAACTTGGTGTGAGGTGTGTGTCTTGGTGATGTGTTGACTTTGTTACTTTATTTCTTAGGTCTGTGGTTCTGAGTAGAGAACAGTTAATTTGGTAACCAACTGTGAATGGTCGCGCCGAGCCCGATTCCAATCGCCAATACTGCGGAAAAATTCCGACCCCCGCGCTATTCGAACCGAGGACTTGCTTAATGGAAGCTTAGCGCTTTCCCAACTGCGCTGCCTGGCTTCTCTTAAAAAGAGAGGTTACGTCTTTCGATTCTTGAGAGCTTCGGCTCTAACTCTTCGCAGCAGTCATCGCCTTGGCAGGGAAAGTAGAAGGCCTGCTACAATACAGATGACACGTTGTTACCATCGCTATGACTGTAAAAGGAGAAAGCAAAGGCAACCGATTTCTCAGTCGGAGCTGGTCGTGGGTCAAACAAAAGACTAATCTTAATTACACGTTATTTTCAATCTCTGCTTGAAAACATCAACCTTTCCATCACGTTGGAAAATTGCTAAAGTGTGTCCCATATTCAAAAGGGGTGACCCAGCAGACATAACCAATTATAGATCCATAGCCATACTATCAAACTTCTCTAAATTATTCGAAACAATATTGTGTAACAAGTATACAAACAAATTGCAAATTTTATCTCTCCACATCAGCCCGGGTTTGTTGATAATAAGAAGGTCCAATCCCGGAAGTCGTTTATTACGTAAATAGAAATCATGCAAAAACTATTTCCTATGTTAAACTCGTATGGCCAGGTTTGGTAGTTATCATTCGGCATATCTAAGTTTAAGTTTTTAAACTATTTTTTATAGTTACAGGGACATCTTAATTTATTTGTTATTCTAAAGATGATAAAATATTTTCTGCTAATCAGTCATTGGCATTAGAAGTATTGAATAATGGTAAACTGAAGACAGTAAGTTTTGAAAACATCTTAATCAGTAAGCTGAGAGATATGTTTATGAAGTACCTAGTTGACTAATTATAAAGTATCAACTTTACCAAATTGTTTATAAAATTAGTAGTTAATCTTTTACCATAAATGTTATTACGCAACAGTACGGTGTAGACGCAAAAATAAATAGAAATGATACAACTTCCGAAAAATGATACGCAAAATTCTCTTTGACAGCAAGCAGCAGGCTACTTTGCCTGCCAGGCTGATATTTGCTGCTAAGAGCTAGACACAAAGTCCTCGAAAATTGGAAGGCGTAAACACTCTTTCTACACTTATGTACTTAACTTGCAAAACAAGTAACTTGTAAATATACAATACCTAGAGTACTAAAAATTTACACCAAAAGTGAAGTTTTTATTGTCAATATAGAATCCATATATATAATAGGCTTGTCTGGGACGCTGTTTTGTGTGTCCGGGACGCTGTTTCAGCAGCCAAACCGTAAGAGATAGAGAAAAAAGTTATTAAAGTTATATGTTTGGAATGGTCATGTCGGGTCAGGAACCGAATTTCAGTCACGTGACATTTCCGGTTTTCGAGAAATCACGTGATTTCCGTCCGTCCGGGACGCTGGTCCGTCCGGGACGCTGTTTTGTCTGTCCGGGACGCTGTTTCAGCAGCCAAACCGTAAGAGATAGAGAAAAAAGTTATGAAAGTTATATGTTTGGAATGGTCATGTCAGGTCAGGAATTTCAGTCTCTAACACTAATTATTATCTTAATTATCCTAATCCAAACTTTTTAGGTTAGATTCTAGGCAAATTTTATCAAGGCGAATGCGACTGGTAGTTTGCTACCAACAATGACGTCATATACGTACGTGTGGTGAATACGCGTTCTATTTGCAAAACGGTCTTTTTTGTTTTATTAAATGAGACATTTGTCTCACTGGACTGCTAGTATTATATAATTTACAATTAAGAAAGGTTTAATTTGAAATTTAATTTTTATAAGTTAAAAATAGAGGGATACACAGCTCAAAATGTATGGTTCAGAAGGCACCTTCCTTGTTACATGAGCTATATAAAGAGATATAATAATAATAATAATAATAATGTCGTATTTGCACAAAGAACACGAATTAACATACAATTCATGCGAATATTGTGAAGCATCTTTTAACGGATACCTCTCAATAAAGGACACCTCTACACAACGGACAGTTAATAAAAAAACTTCTGAATAATGGAAACCACACCACAACGAACAGTTTCAGATTCCCATTGGGTGTCAATAGAAAAGTTTAACTGTAAGGTAAGGTGGGGCAAATGCAACTTTGTGGCAAGAGGTTCCCCGGCCTTCAAAAATCTATTGAACAGTAATTCTGTGAATTTCCCATACTAAACACCTTCTTAGTACTCTTGGCAACACCGCGTAATACTATTTCGCACGCCACGTTCTTACCGTCGTAAAAGTTTTAGTTGTTAAACGGTTTTCTTATTACGAGTACACAACTGGAATTTTAATAAAATCTCTTCATTTGTTGTTTTTGTGCATTACGGGTTGTGATATATTTTATATTTTATATAAGTATATGTGTATCTTATCAATATGGTCTATTGTTGTAATGAGTTTCATGTCTGGTTAGGATTGGGGTCGCACTTGCCTCGCGACAAATCTCGATTGGGGCAAAAGGGACTTTTACTAGTGCACTTAAAATTTTATGTGGAAATTGGGTGCAATTAGGTCATACAAATGTTTTTTTAGAGATCTTGACATATTTTCAAACATGATACGAAATTACAGAAGAAAGAGTGAACGCAACAACAAATACACAAAAGATTCTCTTCAGCAAGCTCTAAGTGATATACAGAAATACAGACATCAATTTCAACTACAAAAAAGCGAGCCAACAATATAAAATCCCATTAACTACCCTCAAGAACCATGTCAGAAAAAGAAGAGGTGCCAAGAGTTTAAGTTTTGGTCAGAAAACAGACATTCCCCTAGAATTAGAAACAAAATTAGCAGAAGGCCTTTGCACTATGGAAAAATGGGGATTCAGCTTATCCCGCAAAGAAGTTTTAGACACAGGAAAATTTCGTCAAGTAAATAATATTAAGACTCAATTTAAAAATGGACGGCCTAGGACAGATTGGTTTATCAACTTTAGAAAACGTCACCCACTTTCTATAAAAAAACCACAAAGCGTTTAGGTCGCTAGAAAAAAATCCTGGACCCTTTCATTATTCAAAAATACTTTGAGTTATTACGATTTACATTGGATAATTTGGAACTTAAGTCAGATCTGAATCTCGACGAATCCAATTCCTCGACGGATCCGTCAAAAACTAAAGTTGTTTGAAAAATTGGTTATCCATCTCCTAGAACAACCAGCGATCCAGGATGTGAAAACGTTACTGTGTGGATGGCTTGCAGAGCCTCTGGAATGAAAATACCACCATTAATTGTGTTTAAAGGTAAGAGCGTTTGGAATGAATGGGTCGGATGAGAAGGACATGAATATCCAAGAACAGTTTACGCAGCCACCAAGAAAGACTGGATGGAAACTCATGTATTCCAAAACTACTTTAAGAAGACACTAATTCCAAATAACCAGAAAGACGAGTACTTTTAATCTATGATAGACATTCAACCCACTTAAGCATTGAAATGATTCGAATGGTAATAGCAGAGCAAATAACTATCCTGAAGCTACCGCCGCATCCTTCCCACTTGCTGCAGCCTCTCGATTTAGCAGTTTTTAGATCTCTTCGAAGCTCTTGGGATGCCAAATTGGTAGTCTGGCAGAGAAAACATCCAGGGATGAAAATTCCTAAAAAGCAGTTTTCAGAATTAATAGGTCAAGTGTGGCTTGAAAGTAGTACAGAGATTATTAAAAACGGTTTTAAGAAAGGAGGTATTGTACCCTTTAATGGTAATGTCGTCGCACAAGAACATTACGACCCTGAAGTTCTTTCATTACGATAGCAGCAGTGCACTGTAGTTTTTTACTTAATCGAAAGTCACCAAATTATTAGCGAGGGTACGCGCGCACGACAATAGGAAAATGTGTTGCTGCCTACCTTTCTTGTGGATCTTTATCGTTCATCCAGCCGCTTGCTCTCGATAGCTGCAACGAACTTCCGCACCTAATTTTGATTTAACAGTAACACTTTATGGACACACAAAATTCACGGTACAATCACAACAAAACTGGACTGATTTTCACGGGACGCGCGATCGCACCGGCACACACTTACGAGCAAAATGTTTCGCGAGTCTCTTCCAGCGCTGCCTTCGGTTTTCGGCAGGCAGCTCACATTCCTTTATCTCAACGCGACTCTCGCCTTTACAACAAATTACCTACAACGCCTAAGAAGATCTGAACACTCTTGAAAGATGGCAAAAATAAAAAGTAATAAAAATATGCCAACCCAACCTAATCAAAGCCTAATAGATCCTACCAGTGGAAGCAAAGTCATTACTATCAAGAAAGTCAAAAAAAAATCTTACCAACGACGGCGATGTCAAAACTCATCCTCACCCCCATCAAGCAAGAATATCTAAAGATAATACAGGGGGATCATCTAATGAACCATCTACAAGTGTTGCATCGGCAAGTGGTACAGAATTGGTCACATTTGAAACACTTTTGTTGAAAAAAAAATGCTGCACAGGCTAGCAAATTAAAAAAATATAAATAAAGATTTGCGATGGCACAGAAGTAGTAACACGTAAAAAGTTTTGCAGTGACTGAAATAATAGGACGAATTAATGAATCAACCTAATACTAAAAGGAAAAAACATCTTGATCAAACCGAAGCAACCTCCGATGTAGATGAACGAAAATACTACGATACAAAAAAAAAACAAAACAGAACAAAAAGCCAATTTCGCAGATTGAATCATCACTGTCTGAAGAAGATGCCGGTGAAATTATGACCGAATGCGAAGAAAGTGATTTAGAGACTTTTGAAGATTGTCAACGGGACCAGGAAGATTTGGAAACTGTAGCAAGAAATGTAGAGGACCTGACAATTGATGACTGAGTGTTAGTAAAATTTATGGGGAAAAAAACTTTTAAACATTATGTGGGTCAAGTAGTAAAAAAAATTTAAACTGGCGAGGTTTCAGTAAATTCTGCCAGGAAAAGCACTTTTCTCAAGAAAAGCTCTATGTTTATATTTCCTACCATCACCGACTGTTGACCGGTTCCAGATAAGAATATTATATCAGTTTTACCCAAACCTCAAATTAGTCGGAGAGATGAAATAAGTTTTGCAATATCATTTACCATGTACAATATGTCATAAAATACGATAATTTTTTTTTGTATTAATAAGTTGTCCAATGTTTAGTAAATAAGTTTTTTGTATGTTTTTCAACCTAATATTAAAAGAAAGGCCCCTGAAAACGTTTTTTGATATAGACTTTTTAAAAATTTTACATTTTTGTTGATTTCTTTGATGTACAACATAAAAGTATATTACTCAAAAATAGGTAAAAATAATTAAGTTCTACGAAAAGCAGGAAAGAACTTAATAAGTTAGACTCTCTTGACCCAGAATACTATAATATAAGTAGTTACACTTCTAACCAGTATAGACGCACTTGCCCCGACTCATGAGGCAAGCGCGTTTCTTTGCCTGAAAAAGAAATCTTAAATTGCACTTTTGTTATTTTTAACTTGTTATTGGTGTCAGTAATAAAAAATATTGGAAAGAGCATCCATAAAAATTTATGGGCGATTTTATAAAAAAATAAACATTTCATGATTTTTTAAAGTGCTACTAATCTATTTTGGCGATGCATTTGCTCCACTCTACCTTATATCAGAAAAGAAATACCAGGAGTAGTGCAGGCGATAGGGTGACTGCCCTGTGAAGTTGATTGCATTTTGGTGGCAAATGTTTTGAATAAACATGAATAGTTATTACTCAATAGAGGAGGCGCAATAGTTTAAGAAATACTGCAGAATTATTACCTTTAATAAAAATGTTATATCAAGATCTCTTATATAGGTTACAGCATTACTTGGTCCTTTTTGCTTGTTAACATGGCAGTCAACTTATGACCTGTACTACGTGGGATACCTGGTACATAAATACAGCGCGAGCTTAAGCTCAAAGCAAAAGCAGTGAGCAGCTCGTCCATCTAACCTTGTGTTGCAAACGAAAAAAAAAGTAAACGACTAAATTATAATCAGGCCAAAAAAGATACCCTATTCACATTCCCAAATCATTTAGCAATTTTATGTAAATACAGTAAATTTCCAAATTTACTGTAACATAATGGACCAATGATATCCCTAAACCTCAAATTCAAATTATTACGAAAGGAGATTTTGTTATATATGTAACGTTTCGCCCAGCGCGAACGCGATTTTCAAATTAAAAATTAATTCGCGCCATCCCCTTGGCGTAGATCACGTTACGAACCGGAGCTTTGCATCGTTGAGCCGCTTGGAAGACGATAAGCGACGTCATCGCGAGCAGACGCAGAAACATCTACGCGCACCTAGAGTAAGTATTCCCTCCTCCAAACGAGCCGGTTTTAACTGCTGATTACATCAGCCCATGGTATATGAGGAGAAAACGACGCTATTTCAAGAGAGAATTTCCCTGCTCCTTCTCCCTCACCTAGCCTCGCCAGGAGGGTTCCGTTGTGAGCTATCCGGTGGGAAACCGGCCAAAACTATCCCCTTGTCCATTCTCGCCAGGAGGGTTCCGTTGTGAGCTATCCGGTAAGAATCCTGCCGAAAATACCCAGTGATATTACCGATCAAACCACCTCGAATAATTCTCTAGGTCTCGGACACTCGGCGAACAATTTGGATCCGAGAAACTAATTCTCACTAGTCGAAACGCCGAAGTAGCCAGCTTTAAAACTATTGATTACAACCTGGATGACGTAATGCGAGAGTGGCCTGAAGTTCGACTCAAAAAAACCACGTAATCGCAGCGAAAGGAAGACGTCCAGGCGAGGCCGCATTTATATTTTCACAAATCCCATTTTCGGGCCATTTCACGTCGCACATTAGCGACGAGACGAAGCCAAAATTCACTTTTCCCGGCAATCCCCGCCTGCAAGGCCCGAACTTAATTTAAGTACAACATCGCTCACCTGAATTTCCTAGGTTCTGAAGAAAACAGATATCCTCGATCCGGCCGCCTGCCAGCAGGACACATTCAGCACACCTGTAGACTGCGATAACACTAATAACACCACGTATACACGTTATTTGATATTATTTTGTCGACATTTTTGCCCAATTAAGAATTCAAAACTGAGTTCTATGTTTACGCTCCGCTGTCAATTGCGGGTCTCGATAATCAAATGTCATTTCAGCCTTCAACTTCGACGATCTGCCTACGAGTCAAGTGAACTACTCGATGCATAACCTGGTCCATAAATAACTGATCGGACCCGAATCCCAGCGAGCGAAGCCCACTATCAGAAGAGAACGAATTGAGTTACAAATATTATTATAATTTTATTTCCTGACTTTTGAATACAATTTAATTTGATACGTTTAGAAAAGTTATTCTGTTTTCCTTTCTTGGGTAACAAGCTTCAGATTAATAACTGATACCTTGGCTTTTCTGAGCTACCTGGGAGCCGGTTTCACTCCGGCGATTGTAGCAAACATTTCAATTAAACTAAATTAAATTAAAACAACCAGATCGGGCTACCTATAAATACAGTGACGTTTTAAATAACATTTTACAATATATAATAGAGCAATTAAGACGTCACCTTTAATTATGTTTACCAGTTTCAGAATATTAAGCCCTTGTTTATAACCAAAAGTAGCCTGGCACCTAAGTCATACTGTATCTGTATGGTAATAATCTTTTACCGTACATGTCAACTATTACCATACTGAAACCGAAAAACTATTGAACAAACCAAGGATGTTATAAATCATAACAGCCATACGTCTTAAAATCCTCGCTCTAGGAGCGCGGATTTCAAACCGACATTTGCGGCAGTTACACATTCACAACATTCCTAGGTATGTTAATGGCTATTGACCATGCAGCATCTTTCAGTTTATAAGTTATCCTGTCATATTGACATATACCATAGATAAGTCACTAACAGGCATTTTCTATAGTTTTATATTAATAATAATAATAATAACAGTATTTATTTAAAGAGGAATCCTAATATACACAAAATTCAAAATACAACTTATAATTTACAATAATAATTTCATAATAACATATAACAAAATAACAATATTAAACGATAGTAATTCAATGCAGAAAAAATACATTAACATTTTATAGAATAATTTTAATTTTACATAATACTTTGATTTTGAATATGTAACAACAGTTTGCTTTTAAAAACTCTACTTGATCTACTTGCATTAATTTCTTGTGGTAATTTGTTATACATATCTACCCCTTTAATTAATAAAAAGTTCATTGTATAACGATAATTTGATTGAGGAATATAAATATTAGCCAAACCTCTAGTATCATGGTCATGATCGTTATATTTAAATAAGGTGGAGCCTGATTACTCAATATTTTATATAGAAATGTCATAGTTAACAACACTGATATCCAATGTAAATCAACTAACATAACTATCACTGGTGTTAAAGAAATATGTTCAAACTGCTGCTTTATACTCGCAAATAAAATCTAAATATGGTTTTTATCCTGCATGCTTCTTTATATGGTTCACTAAAGAACGTTTTCGTGATGCCTTATAATTGCAAATAGAACAAGAATAAGGTTTTTCCCCTGTATGTTTCTTTATATGGTCCACTAAATGACGTTTTTCTGATGTTTTATATTTGCAAATAGAACAAGAAAAAAGTTTTTCTCCAGTATGCATCTTCATATGGTTCACTAAAACATCTTTTCGTGATACTTTATACTCACAAATAGAACAAGAATACGGTTTTTCTCCTGTATGCGTCTTTATATGGTTCACTAAATTACATTTTTGTGCTGTTTTATATTCGCAAATAGAACAAGAATACGGTTTTTCCCCTGTATGCGTCTTCATATGCGACACTAAATTACCTTTTTGTGCTGTTTTATACTCACAAATAGAACAAGAATAAGGTTTTTCCCCTGTATGCATCTTCATATGATTCACTAAAGCACATTTTCGTGATGTTTCATACTCACAAATTGAACAAGAATAAGGTTTTTCCCCTGTATGAATCTTCATATGGTTCACTAAAACATCTTTTCGTGATGATTTATACTCACAAATAGAACAAAAATAAGGTTTTTCCCCTGTATGCGTCTTTATATGATCCACTAAATTACGTTTTTCTGCTGTTTTATGTTCGCAAATAGAACAAGAATAAGGTTTTTTCCCTGTATGCATCTTCATATGCTTCCCGAAAGCACATCTTTGTGCTGCTTTGTATTCGCAAATAGAACAAGAATAAGATTTTTCCCCTGTATGCATCTTCATATGGTTCATTAAAACATCTTTTCGTGATGCTTTATACTCACAAATAGAACAAGAATACGGTTTTTCCCCGGTATGCGTCTTTATATGGTCCACTAAATTACCTTTTTTAGCTGTTTTATATTCGCAAAAAGAACAAGAATAAGGTTTTTCCCCTGTATGCGTCTTCATATGGTTCACTAAAGTATCTTTTCGTGATGCTTTATACTTGCAAATAAAACAAGAATAACGTTTGACTCCTGTATGCGTTCTTAAATGTTTAATGAAATCACTTTTGTGTGCTGCTCTATGTTTGCAAATTGAACAGTGATAAGGTTTTTCCCCTGTATGCTTCTTTATATGTTTCACTAAATTACCTTTTTGTGCTGTTTTATATTCACAATTTGCACAATAATAAGGATTTTCCCCTGTATGCGTCTTCATATGGAGATCTAAAGCAGCATTACTTGATCGTTTATACTTGCAAGCTGCTTTATGTTGGCAAATAAAACATGTATAAGGTCCTTCTCCCGTATTCGTCTTCACATGGTTCACCAAAGTACCTAGAATATGAATAAGGTTTATCACTTGCATGGGTCTTGAAATGGTTAACTAACTTACATTTCCCTGCAGTTTTATATTCATGAATGGTAGATGAGTAGAATTGTTCCCCATGAGTTGTATGTTCCACGAAATTACCATCGTTTTTTGCTTCAACTTTGCAAAGTAACTGTTCTTTTAAGATATTTCCACTTGCTACACACGAATTAGGCAATTCATCCTTTATATCAACTATCTCTTGTTTAATATCCAACTCGTAACAAGCCACGTTATCAATAGTATCTTGAGCGATCTCTTGCCAAGCATCTAAATTGGAATCTACTTTACTTTCATTGGTTTCTGTCGGTGATTCCTGTACCATGCTGGTTATTGTATTAGGCACATTATATTCGACTAGTTCATGTCCTACGTCCATTATTACTTATAACAAAAATGATGAATCTAAATACAACAAATGGAATATCTGAAAGTAAAATATAGAAGAAAAGTCAGTTAACTCGATTATACTGATTTAAAAAATATTAACCAGCTCCCTATTCTAAGTCTAATATTCCTACTTACATGAAATTTAAAGAAGTGCCTGGTTCAGAGAGTGGGATAACAACAGAGTTGAATTACTACACAAACAACCATCGCAAGCCATTACCGCCAGACAAGTTTGGTTAGATGAAATAGAATTCAAAAGAACTACTTTAGTATACAGCGTGTTGACTTAAATTTAAATATACCTTCTTTCTAATACTGCTGCTATGTATTACAATTACAAAGAAGGTAAAGTGGGAAAGAATAAAAAATTGGGCATTTAGTCATCGACGAATACAACAAAGACAAGAACTAAAATGATAGCCTTCTCATTCATTTGACATTGGACCAATTCATATTATAGAGTCCCTGTATCTACTACAAGGTGGTGCAAACTTGAAAGCGGTGAGGGTGGCGCTTCCGTATTAGGCAATAGTGTTACAGAAGACTCGAAACAGTATATTGTCTCAATCAAACACATTATGCTGCGCGCAGCCCACTCATTGCATTTGAAATGACAAATTCTCATACTTCGATATATTATCACAACGTATTTTGTACAAAGATGCTAATTTAGGCTAGCTGCAGCTTAAGATTTGTGAGTACCTAGTATACAAAAATGCCTATGTAATGTGGAAAATGTGTGTATAACCGTAAAAAATGGTTCATTTGTCTATGTGGACGGCGGTGATGCAGTCACAGCCGTTTTTCTCTGCACGCTTCGTACAAGCACAACACAAATTACGCCCTCACTATCGCACTGCTCCAAACGTTGTGAATTGTCGACTATTTAGCGTTACACGTTGTAGTCTTGACTAATATAGAATTTTTTTTTCATTTGTGATGTTGACGGCTAGTAGATCTAATAGTCTATTGAAGACATGGGTATATTTATTCGATTAAGGATATCCTTAATTGGCATCGTTGGAAAGGTCATTTCAAAATCTACAGAAATACCTAAAAATACACAGTGTTCCATTTAAAACTTCAGAGGTGAATATCGCTTCTCTAAACAATTGAAACTAATTTAAAAATTGCTTTCGTTAAAATGTAGCTGACATTGTGCCATTTAATAATACATATGGTAGTCACGGTTTAAAATAAAAAAAAAGAATGTGAGAACTTGGGGCCCTATTTATGAATCGAACAGTATTTAACCCAATCATTTTGGATAAGAGATTTAGCGTGCTTAATGCAGTTTCTCCACTTATCAGCATCGCGTTTGCTCAAGACTTCTCACCAAATATTTTTGATTTTTTCTTTAGTTTGGGGCTGATACTAAAACATTTTGAGTGTTGCATCTTTTAGCTGGAAAATATTTTTTTTACTAATATATTGCTATGATCTAATAGCTCTTATTTGGCTTTATTTAATTTAATTCTTATTAACTATAATACTAGATATAGGACAATTGTATTTATTAAGTAATTAATAACTGCCTGTATCATACGTTTAACAACTTTGCTAATAATAT
The DNA here is from genome assembly GCA_940337035.1 of Agriotes lineatus. NCBI lineage: Eukaryota > Metazoa > Arthropoda > Insecta > Coleoptera > Elateridae > Agriotes > Agriotes lineatus. The sequence continues at coordinate 180,683 of CALNHX010001950.1, forward strand.
TTGGTAAATACTTAACTTTTAGTTAATTTTAGATTAATATTACTGGCTGTTAGACTATAGAAAATATCTGTCCAAACCCGGGGGAGCGTGGGCCCAACCCCACACCTGGCAATTAATTTTGTTTGTTTAACAGACAACAGTACTTGACAAATTTATTTCAAGGTAATTTTATACATCAGCAAAAATTTTCCAAACAAAAACACCATTCAATTTAGCGGTTGTGCAGATTTTTTCTCAAACAATGGGTTTCATTGTTCAATTTTTATCAGTCTTGCACATTTTCAAATAAGTTTGGACAGGCTTGAATCCTTAAGACAATAACATCCGGTTTATCTGATAACGGAGGTCATTAACTGTAACAGCAAAAATTTCCAAGCAACAAAGACTTCATTGCCCAATTATTTTTAAGTGGTCCTGCATATTTTAAAACAATGGGCGTCATTGTTCAATTGGTAGATAATAACATCCTGCATCAAGTCTCAACAAGGTTTGCATTCCCAGACGATGACTCACATCCTGTTGAACCTGAGAAATATTTTTTGATAAGCGTAGGAATAAAATTAGATATTTAGCCCCAAAATTCATCGTGAGAATCTTGTAAAAATTTCAAAATTAGACTTTTAGCCCCAAAATTCATCGTGGGAACTGGAAGTGGCCGAGGCCAATGACCCCGGCTAAGCCGTGACCTTGACTCCGGCTAGGCCAACGACCTTGACAAACCTGCGCAAAAACCCCCGCGCAGACCTGCGCAGTGACACATTTTGGTCCAGAACACCCCTAAGTACACTACTCTCGCTCTAACATTTATTTCTGAAGCCAGGCGAGGGAAAGTCTCGGAGCAGGATGTATGCTCCCCATAATATAAATTTGGATGCTGCAATTAGACATTTTATTTCTACACGCATTTAGTAGCTGCGATACTGTTTTCCCACTATACAGGCAGGGGCAAATGAGGTTTATTAAACTTCTACAGCAAGAGAAAGACTTACAGAAGGCTTTTAAAATTTTTAAAAACCCAAATGCATCCCACAAATTTAAAATAATAGACAGTCCTTATTGTGTATGTGGAAACTTTAAACAAACAGTGGATCATATAATTTATCAATGTTCCAAACTCGATCCATATAGAGACATTCTTAAAAGCAACGTTAGATGACACAATGGAACCTGACCAGCAACTAAACAGCAATTAGTTGTTACCGCACAAAAATGATACGATATGGTCGGGAAATAAACTTAGAATACAAGGCCCTAGCTCTGTTACGATGGCGGTAACAGCAAAGGTTTGCTCCAGCTAAAACTCAGCCGCGAGGGCGGGTTCGTTACGACCTTTGAGTTAGGACTGTACTCCCGTACAAGAGGTTAAGATGATAAATAATTGAAAGCGCCACCACATTCAGGATGAATCGGGATAAAATTAACAACAAAACAACACAGTTAGATTCACTTTGAATGTGGAAGTAGTAGGCCCAACTTTCCACTTCTACCTTGGCACAACCTTGATGTAGCGACAGTAACAGCTGATTCAAACCTACCTTTAATGGCATCAACTTACACTCACCTAGGTTCCTGTACAAAACAAACGCAAAAGAAAGAGCACGTAAACACCAATGAAAAACAATAAACAATTAACAAAGGACTCTATTGAAATAATAAAGTATATATGCATAGCATAGAACATGAAATGTTTATTGGTTACATCTGCAACTAATCAACAAAAGCAGTTAGTTTGGTTAAATGGTGACATTTTAACTAAATACAAATGACAAAACGGTATTAACGTTAAGTTTTACCACAAGAACTATTTTACAGTATCAAAATTTAGCGACAATCACTTCAATGATAGTACAACAACGGTTACATGCGCTTGAAACACAAAACAACAGGAAGACAATAAAACTTGACGGGAATGTGTGACATCTTACTATTTAAATCAACAAAGAGGCACAATTTTCCCAAACTACACTTCGGCAAATCACTTCACTATACATTAAAGGCTAACAATTTACCTTAATAGGAACTTAGATGTGTTGCCTTACGTTGTTCTCTTCAGCTGCAAGTCGCATCCCAAGCCACTGCCACGAACAGAACGGAAACGATAGGAAAACTGCTACAAACTCCATGAAGATGCGATAGTCGAGTGAGGGTGAGTGGCATAACATCCCCGCAAGTGCGAGACCTAACTTCCTCCTTGTCTCGCTCGTAGCATGGGGTTGCTATGGAGCGAAATGATGAATCATGACTTTGCTTAAGCAGGGGATTCACAGGTAAGTCACGCAGTCGCCTGGCTGGAAGCAGGAACTCATTAAGACGCAATTACGGCAGATGACATCACCCATGCAGAATGCGACGGTCGAACAAAACTGCTTTGTCAAACAAGCTTACGGGGTATTGTGTAAAGAAACTGCAATGCGTTAATTTATGGACCACGCGGAAATAAATTTCGTGCGAAGCTAAGGTTTGATAACATTACCAAACATATTTGACTTAAATGAATCGGAAAAATACTAGTTTCAGCTAAAAATACGGAAAGGAATTGCTTCGGACAAATTGTTCTAACATAGTGTGCGTTTATTTAAAAGATTTCCTTAAATTTGTTAAATGCATAAACTTTGAACAACTAATTTCTGTTTAAGAATTATCAAATGTTACACTAGACTAGTTTCTGATATTAAACCATTAAAGTATTATGATGGAGTCAACCTCTCATAATGGACTGTGATTTAAGCTCTTTAGGTTTAGGAGAAGTTTTATACCAAAACAATAAAATTATTGTTGCATATGCATACAGGGTTCTGAATAAAGCAAAACAAAACTATGCTATGATAGAAAAACAACTTTTATCAGTACTGTTCCGTTGTGTTAGATTTGAGTAGGTGATTGCGGGTAATTATAAAGTTGAAGATAAGGATATCCAACAGAACAGTCCTCTGGTAGACTGATGACCTTAACAGGATGAGGGAACATGTTAGGAAACTCTTCAATAGAGCAACAGCATCATGAGATTGGGAGAAATATATAGGACCTCTAGGTAAATATAACACCGTGAAGAAGGCACTGTGAAGAGACTGAAAGCACTCATGAATGTGCCAGATTTCACAGGATTATCTTCAAGGACTCTCTAGGCTCAATAAACACGTTGAAAACTACAACACGTGAGTTTACTAGAACAGGGAACCAGTGAAGGAAACCATGACCGAACTATTTTGAATACACTTTCCAGTACCAGTAACCAGTAACCATTCAGAAATCATTGTCAGATTGAAGAAACCAGGGACTTGATGCTCCTGCAGACAGTACAACGAGAGAAGACTGGTAGTTTGCAAGAAATGTAATCAGTTTTGCCAAGATTAAATGGACAATGGACTCATTTGAACTGTAAATCTCCTGGACCGGACGAGATTTTTCCAGTCATGCTCCAGAAGGGTTTGGACCTTCTACTTGCTAGAATCTGCACCATACTCAAAGCCAGTTTAGCTTTGAACTACAAGCCTACAATATGGAGACTAACCAGGGCAGTTTTCATACCAACAACTGGTAAGGTAGACTAGGAGAAAATTCCTGATCAAGCCTCTTACGAGACTGGGTTTGGTAGTTATCATTCGGTCTATATAAGTTTAAGTTTTTAAACTATTTTGAATAGTTACAGGGACATCTTAAATTATTATATAAAATATTTCTTGCAAGTTAATCGTTTGCATTAGGAGTATTGAATAATGGTACACCGAGGATAAAGGCAGCGTGGCTCAGTCGCTTACCTCGCTGGGATCTACGTTCCTCTAGGTGGCCAGGTTCAAATCTCGTGTTCTGTAGGGTTTTTCGAGTCTGAAAAGTCGTGGAATGCAACGGGATACCACCATGATGCTGCCGAATCTATTCGCAGGATGTTTCCACCCCATCCAAGAGTGGAAATCGTTAACGTGCGTTATTTTCATCTCCCACTAGCGCCACCCTTCATGGAGTAACAGCACCAAGACACACCAATGATGAAGGTTTAGGGCTTTACTGGTGTTATATACTCTAGAATATAATAACTTAGTTTATAAGTATTAATATGTAACAATAAAAAAGTGTAAATAAAAACGCATAAGACACTTTAAGAAGAAGACACTTAAGACGGTACGTTTTGAAAACATGATAATCAGTAAGCTAACAGATATGTTTATGAAGTACTTACGTGGGTGAGCTGAAAAGTAATGCACACATGCTTGTAGAACGCGAACGCAATAACCTACGGAGACGCGTGTGGTTGTATTCGGAAGCTAAATCCTTCCTTTATGCGCATGCCAAGTTTAAAGAAGTTTCGTTCGCCAGTTCGTTTTTAGTAGCGGAAGTATGAAGACGTGTTCTCGTGCTATGTCAATGCGACTTAAACAGCGCGCGGTTAAAGAATTTTTAACTGCTGAAAACGTGATTCCTACTGAGATTCATCGCCGTTTATGGTGACGATACTGTTGATAGGACTACTGTGAATCGCTGGGTAATAACATTTCGTGGTTGCGATCCCGGAAAAGCCGTAATTGATGACAAAAAACGCAGCGGACGTCCGATCACTGACACAGACGATGAACATCGCAAACGCGTCGACAGTTTGATCCAAAATGTACGGCGGTTTGCGATGCGCTTTTGAGTGATTCGTCGGTCATTTTGGATCAAATTGTTGAGGCGTTTACGATGTTCATCGTCGGTGGCAGTGATCGGACGTCCGCTGCGTTTTGCGTCATCAATTACGGCTTTTCCGGGATCGCAATCACGAAATGTTATTACCCATCGATTCACAGTATCGTCACCATAAACGGCGATGAATCTCAGTAGGAATCACGTTTTCAGCAGTTAAAAATTCTTTAACCGCGCGCTGTTTAAGTCACGTTGACATAGCACGAGAACACGTGTCCATACCTCCGCTACTAAAAAACGAACTGGTGAACGAAACGTCTTTAAACTTGGCATGCGCAAAATGATACAACTTCGAAAAATATGTAAAATTCGCTTTGACAGCTCGCTGTAGGCCAAATATGATGTTTGTAAAACAAAATGAAATGACACAGAAAAACACAATTTGCAACTCTCGTAATATGCTAATGTAGGGCGTGTGATTTGTATTGTAGCACACAGCATGCTACTTCCCCTGCCACGCCGATATCTGCTGCTAAGCGCTAGACCCGAAGTCCTCAAGAATTGGAATGCGTAAACACTCTTATTTCTATACTTACTTAACTTATAAAACAAATATCTTATAAATATGCAGTGCCGTACTAAAAATTCACATCAAAAGTGAAGTTTTTATTGTCAATATACATAATTTACAATTAAAAGAAAATTTAATTCGAAATAAATTTTTACAAGTTAAAAATAGAGACATACTCAGCTCAAAATGTATGGTTTAGTGGGCACCTTACTTCTTGCATGAGCCATAAGTGAGATAATAATGCCTTTATGTGAACAAAGAACACGAATTAACATGCAATTTAGATATGAAAGAAATATTATTTATATTCATGCAATACTGTGAAACCTCTCTTAATGGATACCTCAATAGCGGTTTTTAGTATAAAGAACAGTTTTAGATCCCCATTGGGTGTCAATATAGAAAAGTTTAACTGTACGTATATCAAAAACGAAATTCCGGTTGTAGTGCAGGTCATAGGTTGATTGCCATGTGGGAAAACACAAATTAGCAATATTATGTAAATACCGTCACTTTCTAAATCCACTGTAACATAATTGAACAGTAATATTATCCCTAAAGCTCAAATTCAAATTATTACAAAAGGAGATTTTGTTATATAGGTACAGTGGAGTTTTAAATAGCAAAATTTTATAATATATAATGAAGCAACTAAAGAGTCACCTATTAATTATGTTTACCGATTTCAGGATATTAAGCCTTTGTTTACACCTGGCAACTAAGTCATACTGTATCTGTATGGTAATATTCTTTTACTGTACATGTCAACTATTACCATACTTAAACGGTTAAACTATAGAATGAACCAAGGATGTTATTTATTTATTTTAAGCTGCGACCAACAGTTACGAAACCAATTACAGGTCACAGCATCTCATGGTTGTATATATATTGTATGTAGCATGTGTTGCGTGTGGTCAGACTACTCTTTCCCACAGACCAGTCTTCTGGGAAGAGCGCCCTTCATTCTATCCCAACGGCGAATGGAGACCGGGCCCGATACCGATCCAATGGACTGCAGAAAAATTCTGCCTGGCCATGGATTCGAACCGAGGACTCGGTTATTGCAAGCCTGACGCCATTACCACTGTGCCACACGGTGATCATAGCGTTAGATGCTTTAAAATCCTCTCTCTATGAGCTCGGATTTCAAACAAACATCTGCAGCAGTTATGACACACGCAACATTCCTAGGTATATTATTAATAGCTATTAACCATACAGGATCTAGCAGTTATCCTGTCAGATAAGTCACAAACAGGCATTCTCTATAGTTTTATATTTACAAATAGCAAAAAAATACGTTCAAACTGCTGGTTTATATGCGAAATCTGAATATGATTTTCGTCCTGCATGCTTCTTCATATGGTTCACCAAAGTATGTTTTCGTAATGCTTTATACTCACAAATAGAACAAGAATAAGGTTTTTCCCCTGCATGCGTCTTAATATGGTCCCCTAAATTACCTTTTTTTGCCGTTTTATATTCGCAAATAGAACAAGCATAAGGTTTTTCCCCTGTATGCGTTTTCATATGGTTCACTAAAGCATGTTTTCGTGATGCTTTATACTCACAAATAGAACAAGAATAAGGTTTTTCACCTGTATGCGTCTTTATATGATCGACTAAATTACTTTTTTCTGCTGTTTTATATTCGCAAATACAACAAGAATAAGGTTTTTCCCCTGTATGTGTCTTCATATGCTTCACTAAAGCACATTTTTGTGCTGCTTTATATTCGCAAACAGAACAAGAATAAGGTTTTTCCCCCGTATGCGTCTTGATATGGTCCACTAAATTACCTTTTTGTGCCGTTTTATATTCGCATATACAACAAGAATAAGGTTTTTCCCCTGTATGTGTCTTCATATGGTTCACTAAAGCATCTTTTCGTGATGCTTTATACTGACAAATTAAACAAGAATAAGGTTTTTCCCCTGTATGCGTCTTCATATGCTTCACTAAAGCACATCTTTGTGCTACTTTATATTCGCAAATTGAACATGAATAACGTTTCTCTCCTGTATGCGTCTTCATATGCTTCACTAAAGCACATCTTTGTGCTGCTTTATATTTGCAAATAGAACAAAAATAAGGTTTTTTCCCTGTATGCGTCTTTATATGAAGGTTCAAAGTACCTTTTCGTGCTGCTTTATATTCACAAAGCAAACATGAATAAGGTTTTTCTCCCGTATGCGTCCTTAAATGTTTAACTAAATCACTTTTGTGTGCTGCTCTATATTCACAAATCGAACATGAATAAGGTTTTTCACCGGTATGCGTCTTTATATGGTCCACTAAATTACCTTTTTTTTCTGTTTTATATGTGCAGAAGGAACATCTATACAGTTTTTCTCTTATAACCGTTTTCGAATGGTTCACCAAAGTACCTAGAAAATGAATAAGGTTTGTCACTGGTCTGGGTCTTGAAATGGTTAACTAACTTACATTTCTCTGTAGTTTTATATTCACAAATGGTAGATGAGTAAAACTGTCCCCCGTGAGTTATATCTTCCGAGAAATTAGCATCGTCTTTTGCTTCAGCTTTGCAAAGTAACTGTCCTTCTAAGAGATATCCACTTGCTACACACGAATTAGGCAATTCATCCTTTATATCAACTATCTCTTGTTTAATATCCAACTCGTGACCAGCCACGTTGTCAATAGCATCTTGAGCGATCTCTTGCCGAGCATCCAAATTTCCAACTACTTTCCTTTCATTGATTTCTATCAGTGGTTCATGTAGTATGCTGGTTAATGCATTAGGCAAATTATATTCAACTACTTCATGTCCTACGTCCATTATTATAACAAAAATGATAAATCACAATACAAATGGAATATCTGAAAGTAAAATATAAAAGAAGTCAGTTAGGTTATCTTGCTTATGTTTATTTAAAAATATTAATAAGCGCCCTATTCTAAGTCTAATATTCCTACTTACATTTAATTTGAAGAAGTGCCGGGTTCAGAGGGTGAGATACTTAGCAGCAACAGAGTTGAATTACTAGACAACCTCTATCTCCAGCCATTACCGTCTAACAAAATCAGTTAATTATATCAAATAGAGTTCAAAAGAACTACTTTAGTATACAGCGTGTCGACTTAAATTTAAATATACATAATTTCTAGTGCTGGTTCTATGTATTACAATTACAAAGAAGAAACATGTGAAAGAATTGCTTCATCAAAAATTGGATATTTAGTCATCGACGCATTCACAAAAGACAAAACCAGAAATATAGCCTTCTCAGTATTTAACATTGGAACAATTCATCGAGAGTTTCTATATCTACTACGAGGCGATGCAGACTTGAAAGCGGCAAGGGTGGTTCCTCTGTATTAGGCAAGAATGTTACAGGAGACTCGAAATACTATCTTGTCTCAATGCTACACGTGTTATGCTGCAATTATATCGGGCAGCCAACTCATTGTATTTGAAATTTCAAATTCTCCTACTTGGAAATGTTACCACAACGTTTTTTGTACAAAGATGCGAATTTAGGTTAGTTGCAGCTTGAAATTTGTGTGTACCTAATATACAAAAATGTCTATGTAATGTAGAAAATGTGTGTAATACTGTAAAAAGGATTAATTTGTCTATGTCGACGGCGGTGATGCAGTTACAGCCAATTACAGTAGAACACAAATTACACTCTCACTAACTCACTGCTCCAGACGTTGTCAACTGTCGAAGATTTAGCGTTACACGTTGTAGTCTTGAGTAATAGACAAATTCACTGCATCATATATTTTTTTTCCATCGGTGATGTTCACGGCTACTAGATCTAATAGTTTATTGAAGAAATAAATGTATTTATTCGATTAAGAATATCCTTAATTAGCATCGTTGGAAAGATAATTTCAAAATTTACAGAAATACCTGTATACAGGGTGTTCCATTCAAAATTACAAAGGTAAATATCCCTTCCCTAAACAATCGAAACTAATTTAAAAATTGCCATCGTTAAAATGTAGCTGATATAGTACCATTTAATAATACATTGAGTTTTGTTGGTTTAAAATCAGTAATAAGAGGGCGAAAGTTGGGGCCCATTTTATGAATCGGACGGCATTTAACCCAATCACTCCTGATAAAAGATTCACAGCGCTTAATGCAGTTTCTCCACTTTGCAGCATCGTATTTGCAAAAGACTTTTTCCCAAATCTTTTTAACTTTTTTTTTTAATTTGGAGCTGACATTATTAACTCTTGCCGTCTCTTTGACGATTTGATTGTTATGTATTGGTTTCTATAAACACACCATGCCCACACAATGTGTAAATGCGTTTGTTTTAAAATGCAATATAGAAACGTTGCTCAGTAGGTAAAAAAATGTATTACACGTAGAAAAGATTCTTAAATCAAATGGTAAAAAGACTTCAAATTTCAGCAAGTATGTGAGTTATTTATTACATGTTACATTCTCGTTTTTATTTGTGATACTTATTTTTCAATAAAATGCTCACATATTGCATTTCTAAATAAACGCATTTAAACATTGTGTGGGCGTGGTGAGTTCATAGAAACTAATAGATAACAATCAAATACTTATGAAAACGGCAAGACCACATTGCGCATAAAAACAAATTCACTGTATAGATTTTTAAAGAAAGCTCTCATGAATGGGGTTCTATAGATCGTTTCACACGTTTGTTGCGAGCAGTGAAACGGTGCTGACCTTAAAGCCACCTTAATAGCCTGCTTTGTGGGTAAATTTTCGTAATACTGCTTAACTTTATAAAATATCGTTATATCAACCAATGATTACAAAATGGATCAACAAGCACTAAATAAGCGTAAAAGCCACGAATTAACACCAACTTTAAACAAGGTACAAAAACGATATACGTGGACCACCGAAGAACTAATCACGCAATAGTTATTTATACAGCGATTAATTAAATTGCCACTTTTTGCACGCGTGCGAAAGTTTAAATCTCACAAGTGCAAAAAGACGCTTTAGATACGAGTTGAATACATACATTTTTCGACTACCACGTATTTATGCTAAAAGAGATTACAAAACGTCAATGTCATTTCAAATTAAAAATTCATTAAAAATCATGTTAAGCATGTTTTCATTGTTTTAAATTGAAAACTCATAACATTTAATAAACAATTTTGGCAGAAGTGTGCAATAAAGTGACAGATGTGTGCAATATCGAGAGTGGATATGGACATTCCACTCGAATTAGACAGTGTATTTTTTCTACAACAAAATCACGTTTGCCACACACAAAGCAGCAGGGCGTGCTCATAACATAACAAACAATAAATGAAAGTTGCCTAGGTAACCACGGCTAACGTGGTTTATGATTGGTATATTTCATACCCATCCGTGTGTGGATATGGAATCATTTTCGTTAACTACAATTGCCTACTTATCCATTCTGTGGCTTGTGAAGAAAACAGAATATTTACATGCGGAAGTAGAAAAAAATTATTGCATAGTATGCAATAACAGCATGCTTTTGACATGTGGAAAGTGTCAAATAATTGCCTCTTTTAGGAAATGGTAGTCGAAAAAAAAATGTTATTTGTCTCCACAAAATGACAGCGACACTAATACTGAAGAAGCAAATAAACCAGCCACTGAACCTGCTTTTAATGTTAATAAACCTACAATTCCACCAATATATTTGCACAATGCAATAAATCACAAGTGTCTAGTGGCAGATATCGGAAAAATGACAACCGGCCCGTTTACTACAATGTGCAACACGAATATGCTGCAAATTAATATATCAATTGAAAACGGTTATCGGATCATACAAAATTTTATACCGAAAATGGAATTCAGTTTCACACATTCCAAAACCAAAATCAAAAACCCCTGTCGGTAATAATTAAAAATGTGCCGCTATCGCTCACTGCTGCCGAAATAAAAGAAGAATTAAAAATGTTGCCTGTCATCAATATAACTAAACTACTAACTAAAGATAAAAGACCACTTCCAGTATGCGCTATTGATTTAATAAACAATGATGAGAGAAAAAGAATATTTACTATAAAATCAATGTACCATTCGATAGTGGCCGTAGCGATGAGAAAAAAATCAACTAACATACCGCAATGCCATCGATGCAAGCGATATGGCCACACAAAAAACTACTGCACCCTTTCCGCAAGATGTGTAAAATGTGCAGGACACCATAAACATAATGAGTGTACTAAGCAGGCTAATACTAAGCCGACGTGCGCAAATCGCGGCGGTGACCATTCGGAAGTTATCGCGGTTGTACCCACCACAATGAACTTCAGCAGAAACTTGTTAAAAATGGGCCAATCACCAATAGCTCACGTGTTAACCCAATATATTTATTCGCTGACAAGATTTAAAACACCCTAAACGCTAACCCTACTTCATTAACGTCAACACCAGCTCAATCAGCTGAATCTATAAACATTATCAACATTATTTTAGAATTAATAACACCCTACCTTCCACAAATCAGATCATTCCTTACAACCACCTTATTGCCTCTACTGTTTAATGGACCCTAAGACCCAACGAGCAATAAAAAGTTTAACAATCCTCAATTGGAATCGCTAACCAAAAATCTGTATTCATAGCTTTCTTGGCTAGGTACAACATCAACATAGCATGCTTCTCCGAAACTCACTTGTCCGAAAATGACACACTCAAAGTACCAGGATAGAGTGTATATCGTGAAGATAGACATTCCAGAATTCCTTCCGGAGGAGTAGCTATCTTTATCAAGAAAAAATCGAACACCCATGCATTCCTGAAATCCCAAACATTACACTCGAACTTGTTGGAGCTAAAATTAAACTAATTGAGCAAAGTACTCTATCTACAGCGTATATAGGCAGCCAAATAAAAAACTAAATAAAAACGACATACAGATCCTATTCAATACAACTGATCCGATACTAGTAATAGGAGATACCTATTAATTGTAAACATGGGGCCATGGGGCTATCCAGCCACCAATTCTGAAGGTACAAAACTCGATCATTATTCAACTGTTTATGCATTTCAAATGCACAGACCACATATCAGACATACTAGATGTCGTCCTACAGAAAACTTGTCGAAGGAGATCAATCAGAGTTATAATGGAACTTAATTCCAACCATTTACCGGTACTAGCATCCTTTTTCAGCACGCCACAAATAAGACTAGCTCCCCAAAGACTTATTAATGGACTAATTGTTTGGAATTTTTTCCAAGAAAACCTAGTCCACAAGCTTCGAGAACTGAACACCAGCGAGACTTAAAAAGACTTATATATCGCAGTAACTAACATCACCACATCAATTGTGACTGCCTTAAAGTCATCAGTTATAAACTCTACCAAACCTATATCCTCAAACAATAACCATCATCCCAATCATATACTACAGATCATTAAATCAAGAAGCCAAACCAGACGCCAGTGGCAAAGAACCAGCAACCCAGAAACGAAAAGGCTATTACACAGCATTACTCATCGTCTCAAAAAGGAACTCGACGAATACAAACTGGAATCATACCGAAGATACATCGCAAGCATCATCTCTGGCGATCCAGGTATGTGGAAAACCACAAAAAAAAATATTAAAGCAACATGACGAATTGCCCACTATACAATAGCAATGATGTCTACTACACAGACAGTGAAAAATCTTCATGCTATTATCTATCTGTAATCATACACACGCTCTCCATGTAATTAATCATATTGAACGAAATCATCTAGTCATAATCGAAAACATTCGCCCCACATCTACGAGAGAAATAGCCCAAATCATAACTGCCCTACCCAGGCGAAAATCACCTGCCCATGATCTTATATCCAACACGAACTTAAAACACCTAACAAAGAAATGCCTGGCACACCTAGCCTCATCGTTAAATGCATTCCTCCGCACTGGGTACTTTCCCCGTGACTGGAAACACGCCCTCATCCTTATGTTTGCCAAGCCCGGAAAAACCAAAGAAAACTATCGGCCAATAAGCTTACTTACTGCTTACACTGTCCAAATCTTCGAAAAAATAATTTACACTAAATTACTAGAATTCGTGGAAACCCAAAACATAGTACAACTATTTCAATTTGGCTTTAAGAGAGGGCACTCAACTTATCATCAGCTCCAGCAAATTATTAAAATAATAGAAAAAGGAAATCTTTAAGGAAATTAATTACCGTGTCTAATATCAAAATTGATGGCAATCTCATACAATAGAATTCAACGGACTCGGAAGTTATCTATCTCGGATTCTACTTGGACACAAGCTTAAGCTGGAGCTTTCTTCTCAATCACAAGCTGTTGTTACAGGATAACAATAGGTTAAGGCAACTTTATCCATTGATTAATCGCAAGTCAACACTGAACAAAGTTGGTAAAACTGAAAGCGTGTTTAGGAGGTTGCCTCGTTCCCATTTAAACCCATAGTTTAATTATTTTCCCCCGCAAAAAGTAACTCATGACGTCATACGAACAGCGCGAAATTTAAGATCGTAATGTCAAATAACTGTTGATAAACTTTACAATGCCTGTGACTTATGCAGTGTCTGGTTGTTTCACTAATTTATCAACGCAGCAAAAAAGGATAGTAAAATACAAAATATGCAAGAAAAAATAAATTTATTAAGAACAATGAGCTGTAAAAAGAAAATTAATGTCGCAAAGAGTTGCAAATGTGCTAGTATCTTTTCAAAAATATTTACGCCTTCTCAATTACGAAAAATAAAAGGTTCTAGAAATATAAAATGGACAACACAGGATATTACTCAAGCTTTTACTTTGAGATATTTGAGCAAGGTGAGTTACATATATCTAAGAGAATCCATTACCAGGTTAATTGATGATCCATTATGTTATAACATATCAATAAAATGATAAAATACCATACCTAATTAGTACCTAATAGTTTTTTTTATTAATACAGGAATTTCAACATTGCAACGTTGGGCTTCTAAAATGGACATGCAGCAGGGTTTACTGAAAACTGTTTTCCAGTTCCTAAAAATTGCAGAAATAACTATGTCAGAAATAGAAAAGTTAGTAGTTCTTCAAAATGATGAGATGAAGGTTGCTGAATCGTACGAATATGTCAAAAATGACCGGGTAGTTGAACCTCATTCACAACTGCAAATTGAAAATGCATGTAGGCAGAGCCGAGCCGTGCCTGGGGTGCAAAGCGTGCACAGCACCCGGGCGGCAAACTATTTGGGGCGGCAAAATGAAAAATGAAAGAAATTTAAGATAGGTATGCTTGTGCCTTGCGGCATTAGAAAATGCAACATTTTTTATCAAGTTATAGTCTTGTGTCTGGCTTTTTTTCGTATAAAGGTAACTTGATACAGAGAAACGGTTGCATTTTTAAGGCGGCAAGCATACAATAATAATTTATTACTTATAATTTATTTTTATTATAAACACGTCGCGTCGGTGCCGTTTGCTATTGTACACGGTGATTATACCGACACACGAGTTATCGCTCTGTCGCTATGGTGCAGCGTCATGAAACACGAAACTATATAGATCAGCGAAATCAGCTAGACTAAGCGGCCCTCTTTAGACACAAAAATAATGAGTAAATTGTGTATTTGTGCTTTGTTGCAACATGCTTCATGCTCATGCATGCCGCCGGCATATACGATAACAAACTTAAAAAGGGCAATTGGGGGTTAGTTTAGTTTGCGATTGAATGCTAGTAAGATTGTACTGAACTAAGCAGAAATAAAAAGGCTAAACGTTTCAAGCAAGAGCTAAATAATATAGTGCTTTTTAAAGTTGAAAGTTTTAAAACGTAAGTATTTTTCATTATTTTAAACATTTGAACTTTTCTGCTTATTTTTCTGTTTCGCTATCCTTAGAATTTATTTGTGCTTAATTCAGATGGCCGATGGCAGAAAGAGACTTTCCGGCTTTCAGTATCGAAAAAGAAAGTCCGAAAAAGACGAAATTAAAAAAGGACTGGCTGGCTCCTTAAAAAAATTTTTTGTTTCCACGGCGGCTGCAGCCGAACAACCATCAACAAGCCTGCAAGTGGAGGAACAGCTTGATTCGAACAAGGACACGCATATGGAAAATCCAGAAATAGGGCAAGAAAATAATAAATCCGAGGCGGATGCACAGGACACACCGGATTCACCACCACCAACCGAGGTTGCTGCTGAGGACGCTGGGATGGAAATATTGAAAGATCCTGCTCTTTGGCCGCAAGTTTTAACAGATAACATTAAAATGTCTATTCTTGAATTGGGGCCATTACAATTGAAAAATATTGCATTTCCATTAGACGATTCAAACAGATCTTTTTCAACTATTTATTATGACAAAAAATTAAGCAATAATGAAAAAGTTCCTAGAACATGGTTAGTTTATTCTAAGTCAAATAATTCTGTATTTTGTTTTTGTTGCAAATTATTTAAAGTTACTGATAATGTTTTTAACGATGATAAAGGTTATACTGACTGGCGACACTTATCTCAAAATTTAGACAGGCACGAAAAAAGTAAGGGGCATTTTGAGAGTGTTAAGAAATGGGTCGAGCTAAAAAAATCGATTGAAAAAGGGACAACTGTTGACTCAGTCAACCAAAATTTAATTAAGTTGGAAAAAAAACGATGGACGTCAATTATTGAAAGAATCATTTGTGTCATACAGTATTTAGCTGGACAAAATGCAGCTTTTAGAGGAAGTAATCAAAAACTTTTCGAAAAAGGCAATGGTAATTTTTTGAAGCTAATTGAATCAATTGCAAAATTCGATAATATAATGGCGGAACATATTGGCAGAATTCAAAAAGATACCAATAATATGCCACATTATTTAGGTGATAAAATCCAAAATGAATTAATTTGTCTAATAGGTGAAAAAGTCAAGCAAAATATAATCGAAACTTTAAAATTGTGTAAATATTATTCAATTATATTAGATTGTACACCTGATGTGAGTCACGAAGAACAAATAACTGTAGTTGTCAGGTTCGTTTTCATTAATGATATTTCAAAGGGTATAGAAATTAGAGAGCATTTTTTAGGGTTCTGCCCAGTTACAGATACAACTGGTGAAGGACTAACGGCCTTTTTATTGAATTATTTAAAAGAATTAAATATTGATATTAAGGATATGCGAGGGCAGGGATATGACAACGGTGCCAACATGAAAGGCAAACATAATGGGCTGCAAAAAAGAATCCTTGATATAAATCCTAGAGCCTTTTTTGTCCCTTGTGCAGCTCATAGTCTTAATTTAGTTGTCAATGATGCTGCGAAAAGTTCGCTTGAAGTAGGTAACAAATTTCTTTGCTATTATTCAAGAAATATATGTTTTTTTTTCAGCCTCCACCTACCGTTGGCATATTCTCATGAAAGAACTTCCTACCATAACTGTAAAACCTTTATCTGATACACGGTGGGAGAGTAGAATCGATGCCATTAAAACCCTTAGATTTAATTTAGAAAAATTTATGATGCTCTCTTTTCCCTTTATAATGATACATCAAGAGACAATGACACAAAAAACCTTGCAAAGTCACTAATTAATAAAATAAAATCATATAAATTTGTGTGTTCTCTAGTAATTTGGTACAATATTTTATCAAAAATAAACACTGTAAGCAAAATCATGCAAAAATCTAATATTATTTTACCAGAAACTGTAAAAATGTTGACAGAAATTCAAATTTTTTTCATTGAAATACGATCTGAAGGTAGTTTTACAGCTATGCTTAATGAGGCAAAAAAAATTGCTGAAGATATAGACTGCGAAAGTGTTTTTCCAGCTGTAGGCTTGGTTAGACCGAGAAAAGCAAAGGTTTTTTTTTATTATGAACATAGAGATGAATCAATCGAATCACCAGAGTTGAATTTCAAAGTCAATTTTTATTTTTATATTCTTGATATAGTAATATCAAAATTAAATGACATATTTGAACAGTTAAACGAGTGCAACTCCTATTTTGGCTTTTTAAATGATTTAGGCTCTTTATCTATAGATAAAGAAGAATTAATGAAATGTTGTATGGATTTACAAATTAAATTAACCGATTCATCTACAAAACAAATGGATGTTAATGCAATTGATTTGTGCAATGAAATTGAAATATTGTCCATTTATAATAAAAGCAATACGACTTCGGCCAAGGAAACTTTAGAATACCTTGTGGCTAATGATTTAATTAGCACTTTCCCGAATTTATCTGTAGCCCTACGAATTTTTTTAACGATGCCTGTCACTGTGGCTCATGGTGAGAGATCGTTTTCAAAATTAAAAATAATTAAAAACTATTTGAGATCTACTATGAGCCAGAACAGACTTACAAATTTGGCTGTAATAAGCATCGAGGAAGAGATCTGCCAGGCGTTAGATATGACGGATTTAATACGAGAATTTGCAATTAAAAAAGCAAGAAAAGTCGCTTTTGATATTTAAATTTAGAATTTATGTAGTTTTTAGTTCATGTTTATAACTTCTAAGTTACTAATAATAAATAATTTAAGCAATACTTTGTTTTATAACTATTAAAGCATTATGTTAGTTGTTTTAAATATTTAATTTTTTAATTTATACAAATAATAAAGTTTATAATAACCTTTATATTTTTTTATTTTTTAAAACAAGTTACAGTTATCAAGGCAACGCAGAATTTTAAAATTAACACTATTTACGTCTAAGGAGCTATACGCTATAGGGGCGGCAAACTATATCTTGCACCCGGGCGGCAGATACCCTTGGCTCGGCCCTGGATGTAGGTACCCAATTCTGTTGCATAATATTTATTGTTGATCGAAGACACAATTTGGTGAAGAATGCCTATCACGAAGCCTAAGTATATGATTGGTATTTTTTGGTAGATAGCTTAGTTG